>JAEIIF010025029.1:0-27121 GCA_018874455.1 Drosophila trapezifrons
CTCAATGTCTGCTCGATTTGTTTGTACATTTCCCTCACACACACTCAACACCACAACGCACACCCCACACCGCCCACCGAAAATGCTACCGAAAACTTTTGAGCTGACCATTGGACATTGTCCTTCGCTATCTCACTTGCTCTCGGTTCTGGCGACCTTTTTGTGAATTTTTGCCTTGACTGACTTGTCTGTCCTTCGTCCTCGCCGGTCACCTCGCCTTTACCAAGTTGGAAGGAAGCCTTGGCCCCACATTCTACGACTGCCGCTGCTGCTGCTTCTACTACTGCCTTTCTCTATTAACTTTTCGTTTTAGCTACTTTTTCTTTGTCCCTGCTGTCCGCTCGTCCTTTTGTCGCCCAGTCCCTCAGTCCGTCCTTTCGGTCCGTCTGTGACCTGCAGAGACTGATGACCAAAAGGACCAAAGCTGGAGCCGGAGAACATGCCAGTAGGTGGGATTCGGGGGGGCGTTGGGTGGTTCGGGTTGGTTAGGTTTTCCATTTGGCATGGGGTTCGGTTCGGTTTGTCGCTCGAGTGTCGCCAGGCTAGCTGAGGGGCGAAAAATGATTTGTGGATGGTTAACAAGAGGTTGAAACTATTTAGGGGATGAAAGCCCCGGCTGAAGGGCCACTGATGAATAATTGGATGGAGTTAATGTGGGACTCGGAAGAGGGGATGTACATTTCCATTTCCATTCCCATTTTGTGTGTATTAATTATAATAAACATTAGTGTATACATAGCTCTGCTTACTCTCTTTTTTTTATTAATAATATGCGGTTGGTTTCTAATTTAAATACAAATAATTGCAGGCCAGTTAATTAAACATGGAATTTATTTCGTTTTTTTGTAAGCACACCCTTCATCAAGGTACTTATTTTAATAAACATTCATATGACACTTGATGCATTGCGGTTTTTTCTTCAATTCACACTTTATAATTATAGATTTTTAATAAAAAACTAGACAAGGGTTTACTTATTAGGTACTTGTAACCCTAATTGTGATAAAACAAATAAAATAATCAAATAATATAGGCATTTATGTTAAGGGTTTAGTCCATAACATCATAATCATATTTTCTGGAGTGAAGGAATTCGTAAACAATATTCTTTTTGGAAAGTCTTCCTTTATATCAAAATAAATAAGTATTTTTAAAGTATTTTTATATTAATAAAATGCTAAAATCTTCCCTTATTTTTTAATTCCAGCATGCTAATTTTCTGAGCTCTTCTTTAAAAAATCTATCTTCCCAATCTCTTGGGGGTTTGATTCCTCGTAAAACTAACTATTCCATTTCGCATTCAAATTGCTTTTCCATCTTCATCCCCCGCGCTTCGTCTTGGGGCAATCATAATCTATCATGTATTTTCCCAAAACAGCGTATTATCATCACCATCTTATGAGGCATAGCCCCCATCTCCTCTATCCATCCATATTGGCCATCCTCGTCCTCGTTTCGTTACCCACCACCACTACTCGATTATATTCCAGTTGGCAGATGACAAAACATCGCACCAAAGTCGACAGTCGCCGTCACAGTTCTGCCGGCTCATCCTCTGTCGCTCCGTGAATATCCTTCGTCCTTCCGAAAGTCCGAGCCGAATAAATACAGCCATCTGCCCTCCTTCCTTCCCGCTGCTTCTGACTATTTTCCACCACCTGATGCCCGCTCCTTGGGAAAAACCATAGCAATGCCATAGTCCACGCTCCGAACGGTCCGATGTCCTTAGTCCGCAAAAGGACATGCTATAATTTCCAGCAACAACAGGCCGAGAGTGAGATGCCAAATGGACGAGAGCAAGAGCGAGAGAGACCGAGAGAAATAAAGAAAACCGACAAAAGTAACCAAAGGAGGGAAGAAAAAAAGCAACAATCCCAGCGGCAGCAACAACAGCAACAAACAACTTAGGCCAAGCCATGTCCCTGTGCGACCAAAAAGCTCACCCATAGTTGTCCTTTGCCAGGCTGCTTCACCCCCCAAGCCCCAGGAGTACAGTGAGGAAAATTGAGGGTATCTTTTAGAAATATGTAGAACAATATTGGTTTTTAATTGTAGATCAAGCAACGAAAGGTTTAGCTCTTACATCTTCTTGGTAGGAAATACCTTTCGGTTGGGCGCCATTTTTTGCCTTGCACTTTTTTCCCAGTTTCATTTTTACCATTTCATCTACTGCTTATTTTTTTCCCCAGTGCAGCTATCCCTGTATTGGTATGCATGCTCTGGTATGCCATCACGCAAAATGTTTCACAGCCCCCGCCGCACCCGCACCCTCTGACTCCACCTAAACCCCGCCCCATCTCTTAATGGGTGGCTTGACAGGGTTTAAGCTCTTTTACGGGGCAGATTGTGTTTCCACAACAGCAATAGCAACAGCTAGAGAATCAGGACGAAGGACAAGGGTCTAAGGTGGAGAAGGAGCAGCAAAGTAAACTCGAAAAAGGTTGCATTTGATGGGCGGCAAAAGTTGGGGCAAGATGGCATGAAAAGCTAAGTGAACTAGCGATGGTGCATCAATTTTGATTCCAGGATAACTATTTAAGCCATTCCGTGTTAGATCTAAGCATTATAGTAGTTTGGAACCAATCTGTTGCTATTTAAAAAAAAATTAATTACCAATCCGTGGAGTCCTATTATAAGTATTTCCAGAATTATACCTGGGAAGCTAATTACATCTAGAGGAAAGTTAGTGGTAATAATTCCTCATGTCTAATCAATCTTGTTTTTGTAAAAATCTTAACCAAAAATAATCCAGTATTAATTTACTAAAGATGCCTATATCCTATTATCCCTAAACCCTTTCCCCAACTCGTGTCACGACCCTTGGCCATCTCTAAATTCGCCAATGGAAAAGACGTTGGCGGAAAATAAGCTGGCAAAAAACTTGATTCTACTTTGGCGCAAAACTTTCTTAGCTTCGACTTTTGTTAGTTGTTGCCCCTTCGTCCTTTCCCCAAGCCCTGCCTCTGCTCCAGGTCCTTATCCTACCCCACTTCTCCTCCCTATCCCATCTTCAATCTCCTCCTTTTCTTGCTGTTTTGCTGCTGTGTTGCTTTTGTAAATTGGTAAAAGTTTGAGTTTAATTCAATTCGGAACGGTAGCTGTGAGTGGTAGCTTCCTAAAGGATAACGAAAATGTTGCCACGACGGGTGGCAACGGGGAGTGGAGGGGATGCATGTGTATGTATGTGTGGGTGTAAAGGATATCACGCGCAAATTGCGGTGCCTGACTGCAAAAGGGGGACGAAAAGAGGGAACGGTTATATGGAAGGCCCAACGTTGGGCGCCATGAAAAGTTAGCGTTTCTGTAGGGTTAGTTGGAAGTGGACGTGGAAAATGGGGGGAAAATGAGGGGGAGAAAGCGGGATCGCGTTGGCTTGTTGCTCGGCGCACATGCAACCAACTCTTGGCACGTAGTCGCCCCTAAATGTGACATGTTTATAGGGGCGAGCGAGGGGAGCTAACGGAGGGATAACAGTTCGAAAAACAAATGGTTGCAACAACTACGACAACAACAATACAAAACACTTTTGGGACAACAGCTCGCCCCCCCAGATCCCACCGCCCCACTTTCTTGACTGCATTTTATAGATTTTGGTAGAACCACCGCCCTTCCGCCCGCCCCACACAGCATTTTATTAGCAATTCCACACCCCTTGGAGGAGGAAAATCCACAACACCACCACCACCAACGCCCACTCCTCGCACTCAACAGTTGTGTTTGTTGGCTTTGTTGTCGCTGTGCATTAAGTGTTGCCAACTTTATTTAATGGCATAACAGTTGACTGCCAGTCATTGGCCCCGCACTCCACACTACACGGCCCGTGGATTCGAAAACAACACTGGGAAACCCTTTTCAATGGTACTCACTTAATAGATTAGCTAATTTATGTGGAACATGGCTGCTGGAAGCCAATTGAAAATTCATGAACCATAACTAAGAGAGAAATTAATCAAATTTAGATTAATGGAGGTGCATTCTCTAAGGAACTTGTGATTTTGTTTAACTTATTGTAAGAAATGTGGAGATTAGGTGAAGGATTTACTTACAAGTAAATCTTGTAACCAGAAAACACTACTCTTTACAATAGAATGTTATTTTGTAATAATAAATAAATCCTTTAAATAATAAATTCTTAAAAATGGATCATCTTGCCTTAACACTATGATGAATTCGTAATAAATATTCAGAAGGTCTCGTATTTCTAATAAATAAACCATGGCATATTTTTACATTTATTACCATTTTTATACGATTTTCACAAGAAATGGAAATTCCCTCGATGATAGAACAAAAGTGAAAGCCGAGAAACGTAAAAGTTATTACTTTGTGTCTCTGCCTCTGTCACAATTTCACTAATTCACAAATGTTTTTCTGTGGCTTGGTGACTTTTTTCCGCCGTACTTCTTATTATTACTTTTGTGTGGGGATACTGGTATATATGTTTGTTTGTTGGTTTGTTGGCGGGGCGTAAATTGTCTATTAGTCAGTGGAGAAAAACGAGAGAGAAATTGCTGCACATTTTTATTATGTTTTCTTTTGCTTTTCGTTTCGTTTCGTTTTTGTTTTTCGGCTAAGGGATGAAATTTAATTAAGATACTTTGACGTCTCGCAGATACACAAAACAGAAGGCAAACACACCCACACCTACACCTACACACACACACCCGAGTAGAGAAACATTTGGTCCTTGGGATAATTCAATTTGTGTATGTGTGTGGGTGTGGAAAATCATCAATATACAAAGACAGCAGCCAAGACGTTGACAATGTCATGAACCACCCACTCACCCATCACCCCCACCCCCTCCCACACACACAGAGACTAACTTTTCCCGAGTTTTCCCCAGAAGGAGGCGGGGGGCGTGGCGGTTCACTCACTTTCGTTTTGTCATTTCGATAATTTTCGCCTTGTTGGAGATGCCTTTGGATTTTGCTTTATTTTGCGGGACTGACTGGAAGGGCCAGAGGCCTGCTTTCTCGGTAAATGTATATCCAATTTTATTGGGGGAAGATTTGTGTGTTCAGCAAGGGCCACTTGTGTATTTCCTTCGATAATGGAATTACTAAGCGATATATCTATGCTGATTCGGTGGAGGGATCTGAGAGCTAATAGAATAGAAGTATGTCAGGGGCTGTGGACTAGGAAATGTTGAATAGAAAGAAGTCAAGCCTTAGAAAATAAAAATCTAGGTCGAATTTTTGGGATTTCGAATTATTTATGTATATTTTTCTTTAAAATTAGAGAATGTAGAATTTATATTTTTATTTTTCCACCGATTTTGAGTTGATTTTGTAATAAATAAATTTAATTTAGGTTAATCAGCAGTCTTAAGTATTTTTAACTTCACTTAAATTAAAATAATATAGCAAAATAAATGCAAAATAATTACATAAATCAGAAAACACCTACTATATACATTTCATTGTATTTAAAACCAATAAATCAAAAAAGTTAGCAACAAAAGAAACTTCCTCTAGAGGAGTTCTTTGATCTGTCTTGGTCAATTTGCCCGGCAGGTCAGAAAGTCTCTTGTAGAACCAATTCAAGTCCTCCCATACCCATTCCCATTCTTATTCCATTAAAGTTGATAGCTTTCCCAACTGCGAAGAGGATATGGGCTAATGGGGAAAGGAAGGACGGTCGGAAAAGCGACTCGCATGACGCAATCTGGCAATTATCTGGCTGCCATCCTGAAAGTTGCTGCCTCACACCGAGAACTCCAGTCCTCCATCGAATCTGTTCGAGGGGCGGCGGCGTTGGTTCTATTGGAAATTTAATTAGGTTTACATCATTTTCGTGCAGATCCTGCCAGATGGGCAGCGCCACAAAAAGAACACGGGGCGGAACAACAAAACAATACAGCAGTTGGTCAAAAACAACTTTCACTTTGGGCATTAACTTCTTGCCGGAAAATGGAGAACAGAGAACGGAGAACGGAAAAATGGTGGGCGGGGGCCCACTCAATTAGAGGCACATCTACAAGTCAAATATTTTGACTGGGCACTGGAACAATAAGAGCATCAGTCGTCGATTAATTAAACTTCACCCTCCCTCTCCCCAGGCAGTGAGAGAAAAGAGGCCTTAGCCCTAGAATAACAATGCACAAAATGTGGCAAGCCACTGACGGAGACAGCAACCACCACCCAATAAAATATTAATGGTTACAATTATGTGCTACGTGGCAAGGATAACAAAGTTCGCATCCTAACGCAATTACAAGACAATCAAAAAAGCAGTAGCAGCTGAGGAAGTCCAACCAGAAACACATACAATAATTATTACACCATAAAAAAGGGATTTACTAATATTTTAATGTGTTTTGGGGGGAGAGGAAAATTTTATTTTGATATAAAAAATAATTATTTAAATCTTTAAATAATAATAAGTAACTGAAACACTTATAAATAATATATACAAATATTAAAATTTTTATTTAATACAAACACTTGAATATAATCTTAACGAAACCATATTTCTTTTATTTCCAATGCTGGAGAAACTCTGGCTTAATCAGGATAACCTTTAAAAACTGATAAATAAATTTAGCAAATACTTAAAAATTATTTTTATTCAGACAATTTATTAAATAATGTTTCAAATAATAAGTTAAATAGCAATAGTATTCAAAATCATTCTTAATACATCAATAAATTAATAAGTTAACCCAGCACTTGAAATATAATATCCTTTCTTAGGAATAAACAACCAACATTTTAAATAAATGCTGTAAATGCAATTTCAACCTTCTAAAATACAAATTATAATTTATTTAAGCCCCACATTGACTCCCGGCTTGACCCACATTTTTGTTTCAGTGCAAATAAATGCTCGGCATGGTTGAAATAATTCAATGAACGCGCACACACAGGGCGAACCACGAACGAACATTCTCGCTCGCAGCCCAAACAAGGGGGGTTGGATCGGCTGAGATCCCGTTCCCACTTGCTCCCGGGACTCGAGTCGAGAACCGAGGCCAGAGTGGGCGAGAAGTGGGGATTCCTGGGTGGCACACAGTCTCGCCTTCCCGCTGTGCGCTGAATAATTCGTAATGTATCTAACCTCGAAAACCTAATCAAGTCCAGTTAAGCAAATGTGTGCACAACAAGGCTGGGGGTCCTGCAATTACCAGCACACCGAGCACAGACAGGACCAGGACGCTCCTGCCACTGCTCCTACTCCAGGACTCGGTGCAGGGGTGTATCGGTATCGGTCTCGGTCCGAGTTCCCCCCTAGATCCCGGCTCAATCCGGTCCGAAGTCGCACAGAGCGTCACACACGAACGCAACACGCTGCCGATGGAACAGGCGAGCAGAAGTCTCAGCAGCCAACGGATCCGAGTTCGAGTCCGGCTGCACTTCCATGGCATTCCCACATGCGCAATGGCACGTGAAACCCTGAATACTTATATATACGTAAATCTGTATATCTGTATATATGCTTATGTAGCAAGTGGCATTGTGTCCGTGCGAACCAAGTCGAACAATCGAACCGAGGCACCCGGCGAGATAAAGACCGAGGAGTACCGAACTGCGACGAACCCGAACGAACGCCACCCAACTGTGAGGGCGCCCAGTTCGATGGTTTTATGGGTGTTAGGTATTATCAGAAGGGAAGGGTATGCTCGAATTTAAAATTAATTAGGATTTTATATATAATTCTCCAAGGAAATAAGTAACAGATATTACTAAAATATATTACAACTCTAATTTTGTTGAAATTCTTATTTAAATTCTTTTCATGTTCAAGAGCTTGTGATATTTTAGCAATTTATATTTATTCTCCTTAATTTGTTCAATTATTTCTGGCATTCTACTTAATGAATTTATTTAAAGCCTAGTTTCTTAATTTAAAAAACCTAATTCTTGGGTTAGTTAGATATACTTAGAGGTCACAATTATATTGGCAAGCCATGCACCGCTCGCCTTGCATGCTCTCTCAGCCAAATAGCACTTCTCCCGCCGCCTTTGCCGCTGCAGTCGGCTCTGGAAATTATTCAGCTGGCAATTTACCGCCGCCTCACCCCCCTGAACTGCCGCCAAAACGGCAGAAAAGCAAGCGCCGAGCGGAAAATTCACTTTTCGCCATCGCTGAGCACTTGTGCCGAAAGTCAGTCGGGCACGTCCGCCCTCCGTCAAGTCCACGGGTCAGTTGTCAGCTGTAGTTGTGCGCTTATCGGGTGCTGGGGGAGGGGGGGCGGAGAAGTCAACCCCCTCCAGGGGGGGTGGTGGCCACCCCCTGAGCCACTGGGTGGTGCCCGGCGAGGGTCGCTCTCTCATTTGCTCGCTCATTCGATTTAATCGTTTAGTGCGCCCTTTTGCGCCTTATCAACGTTTCATTTAATTTAGCCCGAAACCTTTTTCGGTTTTCGATTCGGTGAGTGAGTGGGGAGCTTCTCCTGGATTCGGTTACGGATTTCGATTGGGATCCCGGATTCCGGATTTCGGATTCCGGGACTACGGACTGAGGACTACGAGCACCGCTGGATGGCCCGCCGAGTTGCGGTTGATTAGGTGTTATCGTTATGATTAGTGGTCGCTCGAGTGGCAACTCCGTACCGGGAAGCTGCGGTTGCCGGTTGCGACCCTTTGGTCGTTGTGGGTTAAGCAGAGAAGGCGTGGCCAAGGGGGAGGAGGGGTGCAGGCGTTATTTGCGGTATGTGGGCGGCGTGCGAAAGTGCGGACAAGCGGATGATTAGTTGAGAGCAATTGGGGGATAAACATCTCAATAAATTGATTGTAAAACTACAAAAGCCTGGAGAGCGTAACCACAATTTATCTCCACTCGAGGTTAACAAATACTTTAAGCAGTTAATAATGTAAGCAAGGGATTGGGTACTTTTAATGGGTTAATTAGTGGAAATTCAAAATTAATTAGAGTAGAATAAGTTAGAAATTTATCCTGATATATTAAAATACTTTATGTTAAAGATAATAACATTATCAGCCTTTGAAAATGATTTTTGAGGTAAGATCCAATATTCAAAAGAAGTTACTTACAAGTGAACATTTTATAAAGTTAATGGATATTTTTACATAAATTTTAACTACGAAATTGACACGTTCTAAGGTCTTGTAATAAAGAACTACAGCTTATTCATTTTACAGCTAATTTTTTTTGAAATATACAAGTGCCATAACCTAATCTATATTCACAGTTAGTTAGAGTAAACCTGATTTAGCAATTTCTGCATTTTTCGCTTTTCCTTGGCCAGTACGCTTGCACGTTTTTATTCCTTGCAGATTGCACTTTCCTCTCTCACTCCACATATTGCTCATACGCCGCGTGTTTCGCTGGAAAAAAGGAGACGTGTAGACAGGGAAATTGGGAGAGCGAAACAGTGGGTATCCGTGTCCCACAGTAGCGGGGACTTATTAATATTTTTCCAGCGTTGCTGCACCTTCACAGACCCCGTCTCCTTCTCTATAACCCAAACTTCTCTTCGTTTCCAGCGTTTTTTGTAATATTTTTTGTTGCATACATTTTGTAATTTCTTTGTGGAACTCTGTTCCTTTGGCTCTGCACTCTTCGTGTCGTCTGCCGCCTGGTGGGTATCCTCGGTATCCTCGGCGCTTTTATTCATTCATTTATTTGCGCTTTTCTACATTTCTTTTCTTTTTTTCGCTCCTCCACTCCACGTTTCCCCCTACACTCCTGCTATCAATTTCTTTGGGAACTTTCCTTCACGACTTTTCTTACATTTTTTGTAATAATACCCACGCTTGGTATGGGAATTTCGATCGGAGGTTTAAATAGGGGTCTCTTGAGGTGATTCTGAATACTCTTAAATATAATTGGGGATATATTTTTATTAGATTATAAATATATCTAATCTTTTTTTATAGGTAAGTAAATATAAAAGAGTTTTGTATCATAAACATTATATTTACTTTTCCTTCAAAATAAAGTGACTTTTTGATGTAATTATATTTAAAATATTCTTTTAATAATTTTCCCAACGAAAAAAGAGCATTACCTTCTTCGCTTACATTAAATATTCCGACACTTCTGCTCGCTCCCTTTTCAGCTCTCTTCTACGTCTTTTTTCCAGGATTCTTTTAGCTTTCTTTTGCATTTTTTTGCTCCGAACAAAGTTGCCGCTTTATTGTTTCGATTTAAGTTACTTTGTATGCTGTCAACGTTGGGTAAGATGGTTATATAGCGAGTGTCGAGGAGGGCCCGACGGGGGGTTGGGGTTGAGGGTGAAGCAAGGTTCTCTTGGGGTTTGGGGTTGGGTTTTTTTTTGGGTTCGTGTTTGTGGGTGGCGGTGGCTGATTCCTGGGTCCGACCGACGAATGCCCGCATCGAAATCGCTTGGGAGCCGCTTTGGGTTTCATTGTTGCCTGGTTTTATTTTCATGGCAAGGAAATAGGGGAAAAGTAAGGAAAAGGACTCCGAGGCTTGTACTTTGATTTGTTCGGCCCCGCAATTTTCGTTTCGGGGCCTGGCATCCAGTTTTATGCTCGTTTAATGGCTGCGAATTTACTCGCTTTATGCGTCTTCGATAAGCATTTATTAGCGCCATGAATGGAGGCCGGGGCAGAGGATGGCATAAAATGCGGCGAGGGGGTAATGGTTACGGTATTGGCTCACTTTTTACTGGGTGGCCGATGGGGCGTATGATTTATTTTATGTTATTCATTTATTTTTTATGCCTTGTCTCTCACTCGGTGGTCCCTGGCTTCGTTTTGGGGCTTTGGTGGGGCGGCTTGTCTCAGGGGTATTTGTTGGTATCCTGCAAATCCTTTTGGAACATATGCTGACAGTTTTTGCCTTGGGATATCATCAAATGAAATATTATAGCAAATAAGCCCACACTTTTGGTCGAGAACGTTTTGGGCAGGAAATAAAAAACTAATATTAATCATAATTGAATATTTTTACCCTCATAAAAAATATAGTTTACTTAGAACTTAAACCTAAATTAGTTATAAGAGTTTAATAACAATTATTATCCTTGCTTCTATATTGTTAACTATATCCTCATAGTATTTCCTTATTTCTTGTTACAAAGCGACTTCCTCTTTAAATTGGTTTCCCATCCATTTTCCATTTTTTGCAGCTCTTCATCTCGGCTCCCCATCCTGATGTTTTATCCTTGTCACTGCCGCATCCTCTTTTCCACGGCCATCAACGGCAGCCACCCACCCAATGGGGACCCCGTTTTATTTTTTTTTTTTGCATCCCCACCCATGGCCACTTTTGGCTATTCCCTCCCATTAAAACCCCCGACTCAACCCACGCCTTGGGTATATTGCAATTTTTGCTGCTGTTGCCCATAAAACTTTTCCACAATTTTTCCTCTTCGGTTTGGTTTGGTTTTTTTTTTTCATTTTTTGCTGCTGCTGCTGCTACTGCTTCCTTGCAAATGCCACGCCTCCTCTTGGAGGTGGGCAGGGAGTGTGGGAGAGCAACAACAAGGACAACATTTACTTGTCTGCTTAACTGCAAAGACAAACCTTCCCCTTCTCCCTAGTTCTCCATGAGGTTCCCCCCACAGCAAGCTGCTTTGCCTGTCATCTAAAATTCATTTTTATACTTGTATTTTCTCTCTCTCGCTTTTTTATTTTTTTTTTTTCGCTTTTTTCAAGCTTTTTTGCTGAGTTTTTTTTTTATTTCAGTTCGTTTTTGCCATTTTCTTTTCTTGAGCCATTTTTATTATTTTTGTCATAAGCTTCCTCTGCGTGTGTGTGTGTGTGCGGATGTGTTTGTGTGAGTGGCGGCTTCTTTATATATTTTTCATTGTGCCACACTGGCGCACATCCTGCCATCTCCCCTCGCCTTTCCTCCTCTCTCCATCAGGCCCCCGTTTCATCCAAAACTCACAGAAGTCAAATACGTTTTAATATCTTTTCTCTCTTGACATTTTCACTACAGTTATGTTGCCATTTTTCCTCTCCTCTTGTGTGGATGCACTGGGAAAACGTCGTGTCAGGGGAAACTTTTTTTATTTTCGAGAGTTTCCTGCTTAAAATGATCTTTAATTGAATTATTTTAAATATTTTAATTGTCTTATAAGAGGAGTAAGTTTTAAAGGTATATAAAATATGGAAACAAATATACAAAATATTTATTAAACTGAGTAAAGGAAAAAAAAAACTAATTTGATAAAAGTAGCTCCTTTTATGGGATTTTTTATTTATTTCTTAATTTAATACATAATTTATTGATCACATTTTGTAATATTTCTCCCTATGTATGGCTATAAGCTCGTGTGCGGGGATATATGTCTCTTAGGCGTGTGAGTGACTGTGTGCTTCTGTGTGTGTGCGTTTTTCTTCGCTTCTGAAGCTCGCAGCTTCACGTAGTCGAAAGTCGCGCCAAGTTTTCCTTATTTTCCTGCTACTTCTTCGCTTTCCTCGCATCTCTGTGTGAAAGTATGTCGCTATTCGTGTGTTTGTGTGAGTTTTTCATGGAAAACGCATCCTTCGCCTTCTGACTATAATGTCCCATCGTTGTTTGTGTGTGGGTGGCGTGCATGCGAGTGTGTGTGTGTGTATGAGTGGGCGCAGCTTAATGCCTTTGCCATCGTTTCACCCCACTCTTTGCCCCATTTCGCTCCCCCTTGCAGCTCCCTGACAACGTCCTTCGTCCTTCGCCGGCTGTTGCAGGCTGCTGTCATTGTAGGAGCCAACATGTTCGCTCTCTCTCGCCTTTTGCCACTCCTCTGGCCTCCTCCTTGCCTGTGGAAAAACCCAATCCTCAGTTTTCCCGATCCCCCACACCCTTCCGCACATTTTCTTCTCCATTTCGATGCAAGCGTAACATTTTGCGCCACAATTTTCCTTTTTTTTTGTGCTCGGTTGTCTTTTGCGTTAGCAAGAGGAGCCCTCTCTACCCTAACGTAAAGAAGGATCTTGGAAAATCAGGACATAAAACGGATAATCCGTTTCTTTATGATTTTAATAAAACTAAATGATATTAAAATATACATAAATAGTTTTATTTAAGAAAGTATTAGCTGAACTTTATTTAAACCTAGGAATTGTTCATTTTATTTAAATTATTTAGGTGTTTTCTAATTATTATTTAAGCCAAGATAAATTATTATAAAAATATAATTTAATATAAAAACCTATTTACCTTTTGGCAAACCATGTTCAAACAATCTTTTTACTACAATTATCAAAACATCTTCTATTATCCTTTAAATATAGAAAATATTAAATAATATTACGTTGGCAAGGGCATTCGAATATCCCCTTTCTCCTGAGCCCTTTGCATACCTATTTCGTGTCCTTCTTCGGAACCATCTCCTCTCACTATCTGCTGCCCCTGCCGTATCCTTTGCATCTCACTTTGTCCCTGTCCCTGGGCGGCGGCATGCAATTTTTTCCTCCGTCTGTGTGTTTGGCTGCGCTCTGACTTGAGCTTTTAAAAATATTTTTTGCTGAATTCTCCGCTCGCCAAACACACGGAAAGTTAACCAAAATGTGGGATTTACTTATGTACCGGAGGGTGTACATAGTATAGGAGGTATATGCACACATTCAAGGGCCACTCTATGAAATGGTCAACAGAATCGCCCACACAACCCACCATTCGTGGAACGTGTAAACATTATGCAAACATTGCTGCCCACTTTCAGACAGAGAACATTCCGAATTACAATCCCCAATTACCATCACCTGACTGCATAATTAAATACAAAACGATTTTCCTTTTAATCTGCGGATGGTGAACATAGCCGGGGGAAACGGATGACACGCCTCCCCGAAATAAAAGAGAATAAAACCCCCGCAACCGCAAATAAATAATTAAAAAGGAAAATTCCGCAAATGCAAAAAGGTCAGCGCATAAAAATTACGAAAAATCGAATATTAAATTACCAACAAAAACGGGGAAAGCTGGGAAAATGTCGACGCTGGCTGCGCTGCCGGCGCTTGCTCGACTTAACCCAACTTAACTACTTGACAGCAAATTTTGTAAAATGTAATTAACCAGCGCCAGGCTACAGCTGAGTGAAAATGGGAAATGCCGAACAAAAGGAGAGGAGGAAAAGCAGGAGGGGAGAGGAGGCGGGAGAGAATGGGGCCAGAGGCGGAAGGCAGAAATAAAAGCCAAACGAAATGGGGAAAATCAACAGAACTCGTTGACATAATTTTCAAGCATCTCACAGAGTGTGAGCGAGGGAGATAGCGCACACAAAAAGGGGGGGTGAAAATGTATGAGTGTGTGTGCGTCTGTGAGAGAGTGTGTTTGTCCTGAGTGTTATGGGGGTTGCTTTCTGTTCACTTCTGGGCGCCCAGTCGAAAGAGCTGGACTAGGAGATACCCGATACCCGTTTAACTCCACAAACCACCAAGAAATTACAGAAGCCCAGGGGAAAAATAAGTTAACAGAACCCTAACAGATGGATATACGTTCAAATTAAGTGGAAAAGTTGGATAAGTAATGTTTAAAAGTCTTGAGGACAACATAAATAAATAAAGAAGGGAAAGATATTTCAATGACTTGCTACTTGGGAATTATAAGGGAATCTTGTGGGTTACATTAATTAATTAGTTATATTTCTAAACATGATACATTAAATCTAGTCGTGGATATTATACAAAATATTTTAAGAAGCATCCTAACTATGTTTATCCCTAACTCTTCCCAGATAACAATACTTCCCTTACTAATTACTTAAAATACACCCATACCCTCCCAACATCCAAGGATCCTGCTCTCAAATTTCCCTATAATGTGAATCACTTCACCAAAACCACTATTTGCCCTCATATCATTACCAAATACTCTACGGTTCAGCTGTGTATTTTTCGGGGGTTTCGGTTTTTGGTTGGCAACCATTTGTTGAACCTTTTTCGGCCTTTTATTCGTGTTCTGTTTGCTCGGCCACAAAATTTGCGCCTCATTTTCACAGTGCCTCCTCATACACACACAGCAAGCGAGACGACGAAGGACAAATATCTAGCCATCTTTCTCTATCACCCTATACCCGTCTCTATCCATGGGGCATTCGCTCTCTTTCGCTCTATCCGCACGTGGCTGTCAGGAAACATGCTAAGCAGCGGCTTCCACATGCTGAAAGTCATTTTGATGGCCCAACAAATTCATTCACTCCACCCCGTGCCATCCCTTGGCATCGCCATCACCATCACCATCGTCATCCATCCCTCTCACCTCTTGGGGGCACCTTTCTCCGGTTACAAACCACCCGAAGGGACCCCAGGGGCCTTCAACCCTCCAGGCCACACTTGGCCCACCTCAATTCAATTTAACTTTCAACTTTAGCTCTCGCTTTCCCTCTCACTCTGGCACTTGCTCTCGCTTACTCGCTGGCTCTCAGTCGCTCTCGCTTGTCCTGCCTTTCCCTCTCTCCGTTCTGTGCTCTCTCTCTCTCTCTGTGCTCAGTGTTAAGCGCATTTTCCATTAGGAGGATTTTCCCACTCGATTCGCCTGCTGGAAAAGCTGGGCGCCCGGTCAACTCCCGCGTTTGTCGAACGCAACCAACGAGCGAACGAACCGAACAACGGACCAAACAACGAACCGAACAACGAACAGATGTCGAGCGAGTGCGACGGAGCAGCAGCGAGTGAGACGGAGCGACGGACGATTGTGGATGGTGAGTTGGGTTTTGGTTGGGTTCGGGTTCGGTTTAGTTGAAAGGTGCACTGGAAAAAAGGTACAAGAGTTGCAAGGAAAAATAATTTTACAAAGAAAATTTCGGAGAATATGATTTAACCATATAACTTAGGTAACGAAAGGATTTATTTTAGGATACGTTTTTGGTAGTAAAACATTTCGAGTGTAAGGAACAGGGTGCTGAGCTATAAGGCCTGAGTGGGTGGCATTCTCTCGCTACTGATTGTTACTGTTGTTGGCAAACGACTGTGCTTTTATCGTTTATTTGTGTCCTGAACCCAGGGTTGGGGTTGGGGTTGGGGACTGAGTCTGCACAAAAAGGGGTTGGAGTTGGACTGAGTGAGGCGGTGTGGTGTTCGCGGGATGTGCTTGAGAGCAAGTGGCCGTGCCGAGCACCTCGGCACAAAGAGGATCCCAAGGAAATCGTTTAGCGGATAAAGTCTTTCGGGGGTGGACCGACCCTTCGGGATGAAAAATATTCATGTAATGCCAGCAAGAAGGCAAAAACTTAGCTTTTACCAAGGCAAAATACCAGGCGAACAGCAAAGACTTTTATATTTATTTAATCTTGTTAGGTGTGGAAAGAGAATAATTTTATAATTATATTGAATTCATGGAAGCATTAACTTAATTAATAAATTAAAACATTTTTTTTTTAATCAATATGTTTGCGTAGAACTCTCTTAAAATTTAAATCCGGAATCCCTTTATTCTTTTTATCAAATTTAATTACCCCAGCTATTGGGGTTACCTTTGCCATCAGGACTCTTGTGACTTGTTTACAATGCCCGAATAGATCAAAGGGAAAAAAATGCAGAATAAAAGCATAATAATACTAAATTGAGCGACTTTTTTATGCTTCCGTATCCCCAGCAGAGCCTTTTCAGATTCCATTACAAACTCCATTAATCTGCCGGCAATCACAAATCGAACCAGCCTCAGTGGTTCATTTAACTGTCAGGTCCAGTCTGGGTGTCCTGGCTGTCCTGGAAGTCCCGGAGTCTGAGTGGCGGCGGCACGGACCGCCCTTAATCGACAAACAAATATTGTCTGGGGTTTTATTTAACGGACAGTTGCCAGAGTTGGCAGTGCGAGTTCCCAAATTCAATTGCCACATCCGCCAGCAGCGACTTGTCACGGGTGGTTGAAGGAAGACGCTTCCCCAGCTCCAACTCCGCTTCCACTCCAAGCTCTGCCGGCCCCGGCTGCTTCTGTTTTATTTCTGGGTGCGCAGTTTCCTGGTTCCTGATCCTTGAGGGTTGCTGAACAGTGGCAGCCGTGTTGTCATGGTCACTCGATTGCTGCAATTAATATTAAAAATGAAATCATTCCCGGTGGCTGCGCCCCGAACCCTCGAAAAGGCTGAAACCTCGCTCTGATCTGTTCCTGGCATGGGTTCTTTATGGGATGATGATGATTCTACTCTCTCTCTCCGCCGCCGCCGCCGATTCCCATTCCGATTGCGATGGTGATGGTGGTGTGTTAATGCATATTTCAGACACGTGCTGGCTACGCTTCTTTGATTTAATGCACAAGACGGTGGACGGAGTTGAGTGGCAAAGTTGGGAGGAGATATGGAATGGGCAGGGAAATGGGTTGGGAACGTGCTCGGCAAAGGTTGCCATCGAGGGTACCCTGGCCGAGGGCAATGATGAGCGGCTTAAAATATTTGTAAAACCTTTTTATTAAAAACAAAAATCGGTTTTAAAGATTATTTGTTTGACTGGCGGCTTGAAAATCCTCGAATAAGTCTCCAACGACGCCAAGGCCTCACCTCTGTGACGGCTTCGCTTTGTTTGCCTGGGCGTGATATTTTAATTACGACCTGATGATGTCTGATGTAGATATGTAAATTCGAGTGTACGTGTGTTTATTGAGTGCTTTGAGTCCCTGACTTATGCTCGCATCGAGGGTGTGGGAGTGGAAGGATGGAGTCCTGAGGCAGGCACACAGCACACAAAGGGGTTAAATATTCGAACTATTAATGCCAGTGGAAATGGTAATTTGGAACCCAAAAAGTTTCCCCAGAATACGGAATGGTCTGGGACTTCTTATCCTTATAAACTGCCAAACAATGAAAGGAAGTGAAAACTTTATCAAGCAATTCAAAAGGAAATGACTTAATTAATAATGAAAAACGTTCCTAACTTTACTCAGTGGGATGATGGTAAAATAATGAGGATGACCGCCTTGTTACCCTTGGAGCATTTATGTTCAGTGGACAGAATTAGGAAATAATTGGGGGTTGCTTTCTAAGAGGGGAATATTTCTTAAAGATCTATTAACTGAATAGAAGAATTTCATATTTTTCTATAAGTCTCTCAGCTTAAATATAAAGTATATTCCAGGAAAGTCAGAGTTTGAAGATAGAAAAATCTCAAATTAATGCCATAATTAAGAAGTCATGTCAGGTTAGGTTTAGGTTTATAAATGTGAGTTGACCTTAATTAAGTAACGATTTATTGATCACATTAGAGTTAAAACTTTTTTAAATGGCCTTTTTACCCTACAATTATTTTTTTTCCTAAACCTACGAATTTTATTGTGGAACTCAAAAAAGTTTTTTGGAAAAACTCACTTGTAAAGTCAGATCAGGTTGGCTTTATAAATTAAATGGAGCCTTAATTACGCAAACGATTTATTGATCCCAGGAGGGTTTTTCCACAGATATTAAACGTCCTCAAAAGTTATTTTATTTCCCCCATTATCCTTAGCGATTTCTTGTTAAATTCCTCCGCTTATTTTGCGGGACATATGCTCCTGCGTGCTCCCCCTTCGTGGGTATTCCCCGGACATATGCTCTCCAGCTAGCTGGGGTCATAGATGGATCTAGAGAAGCTCCCTCGTCTTCTCCTGCTTGGCGGAACGCCGCCTGTATTTTGTTCTACCCCAGAGGGCTGTGTTTGGCACTTGCGAGTGCGTTTTTTATGCCATGTTAAGGCCACTTTATGCGCTTTTTATGAGTCCGCAGCATCGTAAAAAAATTCTTTTCTCACCCATACACAAAAATATGTAGTTATGCTCTTGTGTGTGTGTGAGCTCGCACAGACACACACAAATTCATTTATGCTTTTTTCCACTCACTTATATATATTTTTATATTTATTGATTTTGTATTAAAAATGTAAGTGCGGGCTTTTAGTTTGGTTATTTTCTCGTCCACGGTTGGCGGTGTAAAGTTTTTTTATGATATCGGAATAAAGCGATACACATTCAATAAATATAAACATAAATAAATAAATAAAGTTAAACAGAGGTAAACCTTTTGCAGGAGTGCATTCCAGGTAGAACGAGAGTGCGGAGAATCAAAGGGCCTGAGTATGCTCTCAAAGAGTTAAATCAAATAATTTTAGTGCAAATATAAAGTGGAAGGTATTTTTTACTTGACTCACTAGAAGGAGGTATGAGAGGTTCGTTAGGGATTGATAATAAAATGCTTAAGCTTACTAAGAGTCTCTTACAAATTTATAGTCTTTGATCTTTAACAGGAATTAATTGGGGAATTTGGTTTTTATTTAAAAACTTCCTGGGCACATTTTATTTTTATTTTATTTAACACCTACTTTAATGGATCTTGGTATGTTCACATTAGAATATTGCTTATATTCTTCTTTTAATTTAAAATAAATATGGCTCAATATCTTTTTAGTTAAGGGTCTTCATACATTTTAGATAAATCAATACATGTTCCATGTGAATATATTTTGTACAATATTTTTCAGATATTATTAATGGGCATCACCGTGTTGCAATCATATATAACCTTCCTGTTTTTTATTCTTATTATTTCACTTGAGTGGGGAGCATCGCCAAAGGGTGAAAGCAAAAATATATTCATCATATATACGTTTATATTTTGATACAAACAGGCGACGATTGCGACTCGATTATTTACAATTTGATTTTATTTTTACAGCCATTGACAAACACAGAGAGGGTGGAGGAAGGCCAGGGGAAAACCCCGGTGAGAGTGTGTGCCCTAAAGGCATTTCCCGGCAGTGAGAAAAATCAATCAAAATCGATTTAAAAGCACAACTTCCGTTGCGGATTTACCAATGTCCGTGTGCGCGTGTGTGTGCGAGTGTGTATGTTGTGAAAATGTTACCAATTTATTTGTTTTTATGCCCTCGTGTGTGTTTTATTGCCTCTGCTTTTGTTGCTGTCATTGTCGCTTTGTTGCCTTCATCCGAGTCCTTTTCCATTTCCCTTTTCCCTCGATTGCCCTCCATTTCGCTCCCATTTTCCCGCCCAAAAAAAAGCAAATAAAATAAAACAGGGGAATCACTTTGCATGTCCTTCTTCTGCTTTCACACACATATTTGGTCAATTTTCAATAACGGAATTGAAACACAAACACCCTTCCGAACTCGCACACTCACACACATTTACGCATTTACAATTGGATTTTCGTGTTTTTTTTTGGTTGTGTGTGTTGTTGGTAAAGGATTTGCTTGGGGAATGGAAGGCCGAACAATAAAAGAGTGGAAATGGCATAAATACGTAATTCAGGACATTTGAATATTTCATAAGGACATGACCCACATACAAAATAAAGCACACAAAAATTATTACAATTCTCTGGCACACACATATGTGTGCGTATGTGTGTGGGAAACTGCGTCTGTGTCGGAAAATCCTTCCTTTGGGTGATGGAAATTTGCCTTTATTGCTGATAGTTTGCATTGTAATTGAGTGGGAAAAGGACACAGGGAAAGGATGGCTACCGGCACAGCTTGGATGCTGGGAATTACCATAAGATGAATGTGGAGAATTCTCAGTGTCCTCAAATTACTTGTTCACACTGTTGGAAAGTGTGACTTGCTGGGAATCTAGTGAGGATAATGGCATGAATAACAGGAATCTGAGCTGGGAAGTGATTTTACTAAGGTGGGGAAGTCTAAAAATATTTCTTTGTTAATTACAGAAATTATTATATGAATCTAAGATAATTTCTCAGTTTAAAATAGTATTTTTAATATAAGGGTAAATTTTTCTGTTATTTTATTCATATAAACATAATATTTTACCATCTATAAGCTTATATTTAATATATTGTATTAAAAGCTAATTCGAATATCCACTTTTCCTTTTAAAAAACTAATTTTAAATCCCTCATCCAACCCAATTTCCTGAGGAATATTCTGGTTCGCTGGAAAAAAGTGTGTCACCCTCAATCTTGTTTCAAAGATATCACATTGCAGGTATAACCAATAAATCACAGGATGCCCATAAGTCACACCTTCCCTCAATCATTTCCCCTTGACTTCGATTAAATTGACACCGAACCCGATTCCGATCCATCTGCCCGAGATATCGTATGAAATAGATAGCAATCGCAGTTGGCCAATTATGGGCCATCCGCAGCCCCTGCTGACTGCCGCCTTTGGTCATTCCTGCACCACCCAAAACCCAAATTGTTGACTGACATTTGGCATCACTTGAGTGCGCGGCCACCTGACAAATGCCTCGGATATCATTCACGCCGGGCACTCATTCACGTTCGCATTCACATTCACAATCACATTCACAATCACATTCACTCACACTTCACACCGCCCCGCCACTGATTGGCATTGACAGACGGCGACGCTTGTCGCCGGGCAACTGCAATTTTGTATCTTGATAAATTACTTATGACTGGCCCAGACACTGATGAGTACTTCGGGGTTGGATTGGGGGCGGAGCGGAGGAGGAAGGACGGAGGACGGGGGACGGGAGCAGACGTGGCACGCAGCAGAAATCACTAAGTGCGCACCTGAAAACATTTAACGATAAATGAATACAGGCAGGTGAAGTGGCTAAAGGATACCCTTCTTACTAGGGAATATTTATAGAATTTATTTGATTATATATTACTGAAAATATATGAGGCACAACAAAGCTGTACGTGTGTCGTTGTGGTTTCTGATTTAAGGGAGACTGCATGCCTTCACCTACACAATGATACCTTAATAATTTAAAACCAATAACCAAATAAAACATTACATTTAAATTATATTTTTTAAGAACTTATATCCAAGCCTAAATATATAAAATATATGCCAAAAAATGCATCCTTTCACTAACTACTCCCTTAATCCAAACCCAATTCCCTAGCTCTCTTGGGAATTCCAAAATAAATACCCTAAAAAAGTGCAAGCCAAGAGGCACTCTGCCTGAGAAATGGAATTAAAAGAAGCTCGACAAAAAATAAGTAGATTTTGTGAAGCAACAAAAGAGTGCAACGGAAAATATTCGAGAATGAATTAGTAATAATATTTGTTTGTTTGCCTTTGTACTGCCATGCACTTTTCGTGTTCTTTATTTCTCTTTTCTTATTCCTTTTTTTCAGCTAAAACTTTTTGCCTCTCTTGGCTGTATAACGATTTCGTTGCCTTTTCTGTTTCTGTGTTTTGGCAGCCAACAAAGGCGACAGCGAAATGGGTTGCTGAGAGCCAGGCCAGGCAGGGATCTGAGGGTCGGGGGGAAATCGATGAGACGACAACTTGTGATGGCGATGGTGATGGCGATGGCAGCGAGCAATGGTTGCTGATGGGTGGCACTGGAACTGACTCTGCCCGTGGAGGCGTCGCCATCAGCGGCGGCGGTGGGACAGTTAATGGCGACAACGGCGGCGCGCACGTCTGGAAGACCCGAGAGTTCGGCGACGATCCGATGATGGTGACGGTGTCGTCGACCAGACGAAGTCAGTAGCCAAGGGCTGGGGAGGAATAGTGGGGCATACATATAGTCTACTTTGCCCAGACAGACTCCTTTGGCAGGACAGTAAACCGAAAATCAGCCAGGACAGGGGAACGGACCTCCATCAGTTGAGTAAATCAAACCAATTTCCAAACTCAACTAACCAAGTAGACAATAACAAATCACGGCAATTGAAATGGGGATGTGATGGATGGTCAATTTGCTAGATGTTATTATAATGCTAAGGGTAAGGGGATTTCCTATAAACTTTCGGGGATTTTCTACCAGCTTGCAACCAGCTTTTCTTTTAAAATAATCCTTTTGGGATTAAAATATAGCTTAAAAGGAATAATAAATGTATTTCTTGGCAGTAAATAAATCGTTTTAGGCAAAATGATTTTAATATAGACATTTAAAAGCCTTTAAAATATTTAAATAATATTTATTTAATATATTTTTTGAATAAAAACCTTACTGTTCTCAGCTTAAATGAAGTAAGTAAAGAAGAAGTTCCAGAACCAACCGCCTTAAAAACTGTCAACTCCATGAATAACAACACCAAACAAACCCAAATTAATTTCATAACTCCCGACCAGCATTCTTTATCGAAAAAGTTAATCATTGCTTTTGTATTTGCTAGATGAATAAATAGAGGTTTATTTTTTCAGCAGCCGTTGATCTGTCAACCTCCATCAAGCGAGCACTTTTTTATGAACTCAATCAATGAGAAACGCTGAGGCTTCATCCCTTTTATATCCAAATATATAGTCTGATATCAGCCAGACAAATCGAAATTACTTTTGGTTTGAGGTGTGTGGTGGGCTCGGGCTCTCTCATCCAGAATCCGGCAAATGGAGCTGGTGAAGTTCTTAATAACGACTTCCGAGGGGCGCTTAAACTGTTTGCTTTTGCCTCATTGATTGTGTTTTCTGCATTTGTTTGTTGATGTTTCTGTTCCTGATTCCGCCGATGCCGCCGATGCACACGCGCCCACAGTAAACACACTTGAAAAGCGATTCAGTCAACACAGACGCGAGGCGAAAGACAGTTGACTCTGCAGAGCGACGACGACAGCTGACAAAGGGAACCGAGATTCCACCCACGACACCAGTTCGCCGATTTTCATTCAGCTTTTTGTTGTTCTTTGGTAAACACGCAATTTTCCACTTTTTTGGTCCGCTGCACGTGCTGAAGCTCGGCAACAACAATGCCCAGCAATCAGTCAATAAGTAAAATTAAAATAATAACAAATTTTTATGAAAGAAGCACCAGACAAATATAATCAAGGGAATAAGGAAAGAGAACGAGCAAAAGTGTGGGATACTCTTATATTGAATTTATTTTATATTCTGTAAACATTTGAGTAAGTATCTACGAAGAGGAATTGCGCTATATAATAAAATGTCTGGGATTTATTTATATATTTAATAGGAAAACCATTAAAAAATCAACAAATCTTGCCGCTGAATATGTACTTGAGAATTACACGTGCAATGCTTGCAGCAATAATTGCAATATAAAATTTCTAAAATATTTAAACCTCTTTAATAAATAATTTTAAAAATAAATCAAACTTTAACTAAAAACGATAATACCCCCAACGACTTTACAAAAATAAATCCCCACACGATGCCCCTAAATGCTGTTTGCAATTCAATGGAAAACCATTTTCCATTTAACTCATAAAAATTATTTCGTTTCAGTATTTGTTTAGAGATGCCGATTCGATTTTCGTATCTACGAATGGATATTATTAAGTAATGTGTGTGTGTGCCCGCTTGGAATGTTGCGCCAAATGTTTGTTTACAATGAGCGGCAACAAGTTGATGGCTATTGAGTGGGAGAGAATAAATATGTTTAATGATTGTTTTTATAATTCTTCTCAGCCGAAAAATTGCGCAATTCCCGCAATGGAAAATGCCCAAAGAAAACAAAATAAATATATATAGACTTCCCTTTTGTGTTAACCGAAGGCAGCGGCGAAATAAATCAATACAGAAAATCAAACCTATCATATCTGCTCCCTCCCCCCAAAAGCAACAAATTGCTCACTTTTCTTTATTGGTGTGTGTATCAAGTTCTTTCTTTGTGTATGCATTGTGTAAATGTTCAAGGAAACCGAAAAGAAATGCCCAGCCTGTCCTTTATCCTTTTCCAAGGCACTCCACTCCATGCTGCCACCCAAAAAAATAAAAGAAAAGCGAAGCGAAGAAAATGTTCTGCCCACTCCCTGGCCTGGCCCTAATCAAGTAACCCGAACACGTTCTTTGTTAGATTTATATGGAAAATATATTTTTATACATGCAACCCAATGAATCCCGACCCAACCCTCTGTCCACGCCCACTTTCGCCACCGCCCGCTGCGCGAAAACTGGCTCCTTGGGGGTGGCTAGACTTTTCCCGGCTAGTCAAAAGTGATATTTTACATATTTTCCGACAGTTTTCCTTTTTTTTTTTTGTCTTCCCACCTCCCAGTTCCTTCTTGGCTGCTCCTTTTTTTCTATTTTTTGCCCAGCTTTGCTTGCATTTTATTACTTAACGCTTAAGTGTGCTTCTTAGAGGGAAGAGCAGGGAAAGGAGAGAGAATGGTTGGGTATTCTGCTATGTATTTTCCTTCCCGAGTTTTCTGTTTTAAATTGAAAAGTTGTAAAAGGATTTCTTGGGTTGCTGCTCCTTTTTTCTCCTGTCGCTGGCTAGAGTTTGGCAAATTAAACACTTCTCCTTTTTTTGGGAAATAAATGATCAAACAGAAAAGTTTTTATTCAACAAATATGGTGGAATGGGGCTCAAACGGGAATGGACATGAGATGAGGACAATGAGAATGGGTTGGGATGGGGTGTTTATCACAATTACCAGCTGCCGCCACCGCCCTGAGGTGACCAGCCGCCACCGGAGGAACCTCCAGAGGACCAGCCGCCGCCTGAGGATCCCCCAGAGGACCAACCACCACTAGGAGCTCCTCCCGAGGCCCAACCGCCGGAGTCTCCAGCTCCAGAGTCCGATTCGGAGATGATTTTGATGATCTTCACAGCCGTTGGGGCTTCAGCAGCACCGCCTCCAGCTGACCAGCCGCCGCCGGACGAGCCACCCGAGGACCAACCGCCACCGGAAGCTCCACCGTATCCTCCACCTCCTGATGAGCCACCGTAGCCGCCTCCATGGCCGCCAGCTGAAGCCTGCTGAGAGATGATCTTTATGATCTTGATCTCCTGGGCGCCACCGCTGCCATGGGAGCCTCCGCCTCCGTAGCCACCGCCTCCTCCAGACTGCCAGCCCCCTGCTCCACCGCCTCCTCCTGACTGCCAGCCTCCTGCTCCACCGCCTCCTCCTGACTGCCAGCCTCCTCCACCACCAGCTGGAGCGGATTCATGGATCACTTTGATGACTTTGACGGGTGGGGAGCCACCGCCGCCGCCTCCATGATGATCGGATCCGTGATCAGAGCCACCGCCATAGCCGTAGCCTCCATCACCGCCACCGCCATGAGGAGAGCCACCGCCATAGCCGCCGCCACCGCCATAACCGCCACCGCCGCCGCCACCTGCTCCTCCAATGAATCCTGCATGGGCCACAGCTCCCAGAGCCAGCAAACAGACGAAGATTTTCATGATGACCTGATGGAGATGAGCCAAAGCGTCGAACTGATGTCTCTGCCAGGTCGTGGCTTCACTTTTATAGAGCAAATCCCAAGCCCCCACAAAAATCCGAAGCGGCCTTGTCCGGAAGCCAACGCAACGGCTGCAGTGCACCATGGACACCCCCGGGCCAGTTAGAGACATTAACACAAGGCTCGAGTGGCTGCGGCGAAAGCCTCGGTGGCTTTATGTCGAAAGACTCTCCCCTAACCGCAATTGAAGGCTACATTTGCTGATCGAATCAGTTTGGAAAATAGATTTTATGGGCAGTTACTTGGAGTCGAAGATACGCTTTAATTCGAAAGAAAAGATAATTATTAAATTTATTAAAATAATATTTTCTTGGCACTAAGAGTAGGAAAATAAATGACAGAGTTGTTGAAGTGTTAAGAATAACTTAAATACCATTTCAAATACTATTTGTTCATGAAGATATCTTGCAAAAGCACTTACTAGATTTAACAATAACGTAATAATATTATATATTAAATCTAAAATATAATTAAAACTTTCTCTGTTTTCCTTTATCATACTCAGCACCCTTTAGAGTATCTCATCAGCGACTTCAATCAAAATTTGTTATACTTTCTCGTGATTTGTTTGGATTATGTAATCAAAAACATGGCCAGCAAACAAATAAGCAAGCGCCAGCATTTTTTTATATTTTTGGCGCTTCGAGCGCACTTGAACAGAGTTTTTCCCCTGATCACACACCAGCAACCATCTGCCTTTGGCACTCTCTCTGCTCTCCAACTCGAAGCCATGATTAATGAGTGCGCAGAGTTCAGATCGCAGGTGAGCAAGTGCAGGTGAGAGGACAGGCAGGCAGGCGAGGTTCGTGCGCTTTCAACTGTCCCTGACATCGATTTCTGGGCTACCAAGTCGAGACGTTACGCATGCGATTCGGATGGGGTCACTCCAGACAACACTTGGAGAAAATTCAGGGAATTTTTTCAATGTAAGTAGGAGGAAATTTAAAGGGTTTGTTGTTAAAAATTCCAAAGAAATGTAATCCTAGAACCTTTTAAAAATATAAAGACCCAAAAGGTTTGTCCGGTTATCCGAGAAAGAATTAGGATGGTTTAGTTTTTAGTTTGAAAGAATTTCAATTAATTATATTCAATTATTTCATTGACCTCTTAATATTTTAATATTTATTTTTTATTTATTTATTAAAGATGATAGTAAAGCTTACAAAACTAATACTAACATTGATTTG
>JAEIIF010025048.1:0-17330 GCA_018874455.1 Drosophila trapezifrons
TTTTTCAAGAAATCTTTCGACTAGAAGAAAGGGCCTTCAGTTCTTAAAAAAGCGTTTACATTTCAATTAGATTTTTCCCTGGCTTTTCTAATATTCAAGACATAGAGTCCACGTATGAACTAGATTTCTGGGAATTGCAGTAATAGCAGTGCCAATATCAATTTAAATATTAAATGCATTTGCATTCCAACTAATTTCGCTGGCCCCGCCTTTAGGTGTCCCATTTTCATAATTGCCCTTAGACTCGACTTTGAAAGTATTTGAAAATTGAAACGACCAGCGTCGTGGACAAACTTTTAATACCCTCTCGATGGGGGCATGATGCATGATTAATGGCTTTGGCCCACTGTGCAGGGTGCACCAGTGGGCGCCATAAAGCGCCCAAGTGCCAAATTGCTTAGGCAAACTACGTTAGTTATTGCCGAGGACGACGAGGACGGTTGCTACTTGGTTACTTTGCCCCGGTTTCAGTTCGATTCGATTCCAGGCAGCCTTTGGTGGTTGCTACACTCGAAACTGATCGTCAAGGTAACACGGGAAGTGCAGAAATAGCTAAGAATAAGCTCGATTTTTTTATCGTAATTATTTTAAACTATTTTTTAAGCATTTAAGGCTTTAAAAAATATTTTCCAACTTTACTACAACATTCCTTCCTTTTTTAAAGCAGGAAAAACCAGTTTCCTATGATATTTACTTTCTGAAATTAATGTTCTGTGATATTCCTAGTGTACTTTTAATGTTCCCAGTGACTATGGCCTGTTAAAGGCTCATAACTGGCTGGGCTTTAATGTTGCGCATACGTATCGAGCATACGCCATGTGTGCCGTGCCGGTGCCTTGACAAGAACGTAAATAGCCCCCGAAATTGGGTTCACAATTGGTGGGATATATATGTAGATGGAATGGCCATGCCCAAATGTTTACCCACCGACAACTGTCAGTTCTCTGTCCGAATGTCTGCCCCCGAAGAAGCACCAACAATAGATAAACAAAAAAAAAAACTCCCCCCAATTGGCTCTCCTCTGACAGGCTCAGCAGGAGCAATCACTTAACTCTTGCCTCTACAGAGAAAAACTTCTGGCTTTTCCACATTGCAATGCCAGAACTTCAAATTTCCATATCCAAGGACAAGAACAAGAAATAAACTTGGGATAAAGTGACTGCAATGTTTGGTCTGTCAGCCGGATAGGAGGATAGGATATACCTATTCAAATTCCAGTTAAATACAAGGAGGTTCTTTATTTAATAGCAGATATTATCTAGAATTTACTTATGCCAGGCATCCCGGGAAAATCCCCTTGGCAAGATTTGATTAATTGCCGAGATTTCAAGGAAATCCCTATGAATCTCCCCCTGAAGAGCCGTATCATACGCTGATAACAATGCATTCACATCGCAGCAACATTGTTTTCCACTTAAAATGCCATCAGGTATGCGACTCCACATCGTGACTATGGCCATGGCCCGGCGTTCCCATATTTTCCATCAAAATATTTATTTAGCCAAATGCCCCCAAAGCCATGTTATCAATACAACCCCCCTCTCTCCGAGCAAACAATGGGCGATGATTGATGGCAAAGGTATGCGGACGGGGTGAATAAATTGCCGGAAACAGCGGCCTCCTGATGCATTTTGATGGTTTACCAAAAAAAAAAAACAATTACAATTCCGATTTCTATTAATTAACAGCAGAAGGTTTCGTGAGCGGAAAAAAACGTTCCAAAAATCACACACCCAACTTGCAATCCAAATGCAGTTCATATGTTTTCCGTAGAATTCCCCGTGTTTTCCCCCAAATAGCCTGCGGGATCTTCCCTCTTTTTTTTCCCCCTTTTTTTTCCCCCTTTTCTTATTCTGTTGTTTTTCAATTTTTATGCGTATTTTTTATTGGATTTTATGTGCAAGCCTCTGAAACAAAAAATAAAAAAAAGGCAAAGGAAATGAAAATTGAATATTTCATGTGAAGTGAAGCAAACGCACAAAAAATGATTCAACAATTGAACCAAATGTTTAATATGTAAAAGAAGAGGCAAAAATAAATTCTTTATGGTCGCAAAAAAAAGTCTCAAAATAATATTAACATATTTTAAAAGCCTTCAAGGGATATGTTTTATTCAGAAACATATTGATGTTTGTCTTAGAAAGCTTTTGGAATACTTCTTAACCGATTGTTATCTTTTATGATAATAATAGTAACTATGTTCTTATTTTTAAAAGCTTAGAAAATATCAATAAAAACCTTAAGCCCTGTTTAGCCTAAACTTAAAGATAAACATTGAAAATAAGTAACCAAAAATAAAATCAAAATGTTATATATAAAAAATATCTCTTACCTTGATGTCCTTCTTTTTTTTTATTTATTTTTTTTTAGCAGCGGTTTTATTTACAAAAATTTTAAGAAATTGGAGAAGCAAGAGAAGCTCAGGTTTCCCACGAAACAATTTTGATAAAACGTCTTCTGATTTTTAAAAACTTCTCCCAAACTTCCTTAACAATTTCTAATAAATGGAAGCAAACCATTTCAGGGGAAACAGAAATATTTCAATTATTTGAACGCTCCTTGAACTTTTCCTGCGAGCAGATAACAAGCACACTTTCCTGGCATGTGAGCAAAATTCGTTAAATTCAACTCTGAATGCATTCAGAAGTCAGAGTATAAGTCCCTGTTCCACTCAAGCCGGGACAGGAAAAAAATAATCAAAAAAAAAAAAAAAAAAAATAGAAATGGAAGAAGGATAAAGAAGAAAAAAACCAAAATAAGGAAGCACAAGCGCCACGTTGGCTGGCTTTTCCTGTTTGCGGGGGAAATCAAAGATTGCCGGCCGCACACACACCGCAATCGTTTTTTTTTTCTTTTTCTGTTTCTTTTTTTTTTGCCCATTTCGCGCTCTTATATCAGAGAGAAAAAGCCGGCAGGGATCCGGTTCGGCGGTCACGCGCCAATACAAGCACTGCAGCCAGCTCTCATGCAGTTGCTTAAACGCAGCGATTAGCAAAAGGACACGTACGAAGGATGCTCATGTGAGGCTGCACTGAGAGAACTGGAACCACAGAGAACTCAAACACGAAATGGGAATAATAGTTGCATTTTTTATTATATTTTATTATAATTTTAAAGGCAAGATATTGTAAGGATCTTGACCTAGGTAATACTATTAAGACTAGAAATTCCTTGTAAAAGAACTGCTTAGTTGTCTCAGTCTATGTCTGAAGTGCCTCCTCCTCCAGCTTCAGCAGAAGTCCTTGTGAGTTGCAGACAGTCTGTCAAGTCACGTATCAGGGTGCTGCATTCCGTGAGGCTGTGCTGAGTGCAAAAACTACCATAGCATGGACTATTCCAGACAAGGCAATCAAGATCTACTTGTACTAGCAAAATCAGCCTTCAATAATAGGGGATATTTATCCAAAATGAAATATTCCCAAGGTCTGGGACTTTATTTTCTCCGTGTAGCCATTGCTCGCCCCAGGAGCCTGGGCGAGTGTGGCAACAAGTTCGGTTAACGAGGCTGGTCGACAAGAGGGCCCAAATCCTAAACCGGAGTGGCCTTGCCACTCTTGTGGCCAGCAATCTACAATGGCATCGTTTAATACAATTGCACACGCGGCGTATGCGTAACGAGCCTGCTTCCCCTGGACGAATTTATGGAGACATCAAAAGGGAAGACGATGTCGAATGCTTATTGCCATCGGGCTAATGCGCAAAAATCGTAGACAATTTTTCATTAAATCATCTCATTGGCACACAGACAAAGGCGGCGACACGGACGGGCGAGGGGGGTTCGGGCTGGGGTTCGGGGGCCAAAGGAGCAAGACAATGAAAATGTTGGTAATTGAATTTATAAAGAATGGAAATATTGCGAGAGCCAAGTCGCGACAAGAATTTAATATAAAAATGTTGAAGATTGTTTAAGGAACTTTTTCTTAACTTTAAAATCGAATTTCTTTGGGTTTAAAATAAAAAAAAGGGACTTAGGGAATTTTGCTTTGAAAGTTTATACGTTTAATGTTTAAAAAAATATTTCCTTTAATTAGTAAAATATTTAGAATTTTTTAACTAGGAAAAACAAAAAATGTACAAAATATTCAAGTATTTGTAGGCCATAAATTTTAAAATTTATATGAGTTACGTCGTATTTTTAGAGATTACTTAAATTAATAAATTTTTTGCTTGGTTTTAAATTATTTTTATTTCTTTTGTATCTTTTTTTCTCACTGTATCTAAAAACATATTATTATCAAGCCAATTTGAGTCCCATAAACTCAATAAAAACCACAAAAATAATTCAAATAAAACCAATTCTTGAAAAATCCAAAATTAGCTGAATTTCTGTAGAATATAAAATTCCAGGAAATATGTATGAAGTATCACAAGCCTAATATGAGCCAAATGACTTGACCAAAAAACTAACAATTGAAAATGCTAAGAGCGAAGATATTTGAAAACTTTTTGAAAAAAACACACACACAACAAACACACTCAGTCACGAAATTCATCAACACAATTTCCACAGAATCTGTTGTCTTTGCCTTAATGCCAATTAATATATTTTGAATGGAAAACATTTATATTTACCTTTTCGAACTCACTTTTCAGTCGTTCGAGTCCAGCGAGAATTTCGTGCACATTTTTTTTGAGTTTACACCGCAGCAGGTCTTTTTTGCAGAAATGTTTCAAGTGTTTTCAAAATGTGTGTTGGCTTGGTGTTTGTTTGTTTTTAGTTTCTTAAAATCTTTTGTAATATTTTGTGATACTTTTTATGAAATATATACTAATATATATATATTTTTTTGGAATATCTTTGTAGTTTATCGATACAAGTTAATATAGCTTGGGGTAGCACAACACTTAGAAGCACAAGCAAAAAAAGAGTTACTTATTTTAGGTAGATATTTTGTATATTTTTGTTTTGTTTTGTTTACTTGTTTTTGATTTTCTTTTTTACAATTTGGTTTTTCTTGGTATGAGATGTTGATGTTTATGCGGTGTAGAGTTGGAGAACTGAGAGTTCCAGAGAGTTTTGAGAGTTTGTTTCCTGTGGCTCGCCTGCTGGCTGCTGCTTTTCTAGCACAACTTGCCTCGTCGAACGTTCAAATGAAACTGATGCCAAGCCGACTCCGTGGAAGGAATATAAACTGTAAAACCGTAAGGCGAACGGCGCGAGCGAGCGAGAGGGCGAGAGTTCGGCTCGCGGCCCGAGCGACGACGAAGTGCGGCAAAACACCTGTAAGCAGCCCCGCCGATGCCGGGGCGGAGAGTGTGAGCGACAGAGAGAGCTAGAGAGTGAGAGAGAGAGGGCGAGAGCATAAGAAGCCGTATCACACTGCGGCACTTTCACTCGCTCTCGCTCTCTCCGTCTCTCCCTCTCCCTCCCTCTCGCTGGCTTTCCCTATCACTCGCTCTTGCTCCTGGCCGGCCGCCTACTCTCGCCGGCTTCCCAGTCTCTCACTCCCTCCGTTCGGAAGCGGAAGGAAACTCAACAGTTGGCACATTACGCCGTGCAGGTTGGAATGAGAGGGAAAACCGGCGAAAGAGAAGGTAGAAAAGGGGGGGGGGAGAGCAGGAGAGAAAATCGAGGGGAAAAGCGCTACTGATTGCTGTCGGTGTTTGTTGCCATTAAATTTATGACAATCATTTGTTTGCTGTTTTAACTTAAAACAAAACCAAACATAACAAAGCCACAAGTGTCGGAGAACTATCGATAATTATCGAACACGGGGATAATGGAGATCGTAAAATTGTTAAGTGTTATCACTAAGCCTATAGCTATGTGTATTTTTTTGATTGTTTGGTAAGCTCTAATTGATTTATTTATTCAGCCATCCTGTTGATGTAATCGCTTAATATTTGTTATCGATATAGTGTTAATATAAAATGGCAATACTTATCGGTTAAAATCGATTACAGAATTTTTAGAAAAAGTCGATCTTTTTTAATTCAGAAAAAAAGGATCAGCAATGCTTAGCGTTGAGTCAATATCAACAGACTTATAGGTAAAACCCAAGAAAGTACATAAACCTGATGATTTATTTTTATTTTAAGAATGTCAAAAACTGGAAAAGTATTAAAATTTCTCTGCTAAAAAAAATCACAAACTTAGCTAACTAGATTGACATAGATGTTAAGCATTCTTATAGAGCAATCCCTGTCCTGAGTTCTTTTCACTACCAAAAAAACAGATCTATTAAGGATTGTAAGAAATCCTCCGACTCTTCTTCCTCGTCGACCTCGTCGAGTAATTCTTTCAGCTGTCGCAACAGATCCTTGTCCTTCCGCAGGGATTCAATCACCTTTTTGGCCGTATTGTCAGAGTTCAGCAATCCATATTTCTTCAGCACACGGATGACTCGCCTCTCGAAAGGAGTATATTTGGCTCGGCCCTGAGAATATACACTCTTATCCCAATCGTAGGAGCTTGGATCCAGTGTGTGGTCACTATCCCACTCGGACATGCCTGAAGGATACCTCTGTTGGTGGAGACTACTGGGCAAAGCCCCACCAAGATCCTTACGATCGAAGTTAGTTTCCAGGGCCAATCCAGAGGTGGCCAGAAAGGCCAAGACCCCCATAAAGCTCAGGTAAGACATTTCGAAGACTTTAGAAGTGTCGTGAAACCTTCACAGGTTTTTATAGGTTTTTAGTTTGCGGAAATTTGTGTCAAATTCTAATTATTATTATCTGATTTACGGTTTAAGCGTAATTGGAAACCGTAGCCTATTGATAAGTGCATAAAAGAATATTCTTTTTTACCAAAGAACATTATTTTTCAGGCTTATCTTGGTAAGTTCTTAAGTTTATTACTCATACGTACCGTTGAGTTAGGCGGAATGGATTTTAATTTCCTTTTCTGTGAGTATTTCAAACGTAGCAAAAATTTAAAAATTAAAGAAGTTTATAATATTAAATAAGTTTAAATGCTTTCAAATTTAACACCATAAGTAATTCATGGAAATTCCCGAAATATAAGGTATCTTGTTTGATTTTTATTAGCTCCAGTATATATGTTTTTACGTTTTTAAAATTTTCTAAGCTTAGTTGAAAATTTAGTAAGTTTTAAACTGTTAAATATAATCAATTGGTAAAACGTGTAATTAATTTACCCATCGACGCACTGTAAACACACATTCAATCGCCTATTAACTACTAAATAGCATCTCAATTAATGACAAACGGCAATTAGAGGCTCAAAAGCCAATTTTGGTGGCCCAACGCGGGTCACTAATCGAAGGGAACCCAAGTTACTAAACTAATCTAATCGATTATGCTGCTGCTGTTGCTGCTACTGTTGCTGCAATTTTTTTTAGGTTGACCCAAAAACATGCTTTTTATAAAGCAATTACGAGGGAACAAAACACATTGGGGCAAAGGGAGTCCACAAATTATTCATATGTACACGTCCGTATGGATTGTGATTTATTCAGAGACATGCGGCCGAACGTGGAGCGTGTAAATGCGGCCAATTGATTTGACTTCGGCAATAATAATGTGGCATACTTTCTGGCTCAAACAGCCTGCCTTCCCTCCTTCCAGCTGCAGTGCAGAAAAAGTAGCCGAAAGACTTAAGAAAATAATTAAGGTCTAAAGGAGGAGAGAGCTCTAACTTTAAAATAGGTCAGCTAGATAAAAACTACCTAAGATCCGCCTATCAATTTGTATTTGCTAATTTAAGTAGACATTTCCTTGGCAAATAGCTGAACATCTTAAGTTTTTCACAAAGAAAATAATTGATGTCTTGACCTTTCTTTGGGATTTTTTTTTTATATATATGTATACCTATTTATATCGATTTTTTGAAACATATCTAAGAACTATGGAGTTTTGCAGTGTGCTGGGAATCATAGTGCCAGGACATAGTATCGACCCGTCGACGATTACCACCGATGACCAAATTTACCGTTTTTGCCCCTGTCTGTCCATCAATGGGCGCCATATATTTATGTGCAGACAAAAAGCAATCGGCATGTCAGGTGAGCAGTTTTAAAAGCAACGCCAGCCAGGTGGAAATGGAAATGGAAATCGAGGAGGAAAATCAGAACCAAAGCGAGCTAAGGGAAAAATTATGCGCCACGAGACAATGGCAGCGGGTGTCTAACAAAATGTTTTCACATTATTCAAATGAAATGCTCTCTTTATCGTCTGACACAGAAATTGCAGCAACAACAACAACAACAACAGAATCTAACAAATCAGAAAAAAAAGGAAAACTCGAGAGTATGTAGTTGTAAGAATCAACAAACAAACATAGATACAACAAAAAAATGATTACCTGCATTCAAAGAGAGCAATGAATCATCATCTCTGGAAAATGCGGGGGAAAACCAAGAGGAGAAAGAGCATCCGCTGGTTTGAGGGATGACCGGATCCGATTGGTCAGCCGAAATCCATGCATTTCATTTCAGTTTTCATTAATCTGGTTGGTTAAGGCCCACACACTTTGCAGTACATGCATATATAATATATATCCATAAATAGACACTGCAACAGTAGCAGGTAAATGTTACATATATTTATATAATAAATCATTTTCTAGCCTTTACTTTCTCAACATGTTATTTCTCTGTCTCCTGGAAATAAATGCTGCTCCGTAATTAATTATTTTCTCTGAGTGTAACTATGTATTTGGACGAGTAAAACAAGGGAGCAAAGGAATTGCAGAAGCTGTGCCACCTACAAACTTTGTCCCGCTTATCGGCGTATGTCAAAATGTAATGGTTGAGTGCGTGGGCACTCCTATATAGACACAAGTATGAGTATATATACCTATATATAGGGGAGAAATCATGTGCAGGACCTTAAATCTTTGAGGAGGCGCTGCAATACCAGTAATAATGCTCTTTAAAGTCTCAGCCAAGATGGAAGCTCATTATTGTGCATATATACTATATGAATATTCCCAGAAAATATTGAGTTACAGTGTGGTTTTAAATTACACTTAGCTGGGCAAGAATAAAGCCTAATTAAAATATTCAATGGGAAAACTACGGAGTTAAAGTCGAATGTGCAGTTTAATGATAAACAGAAAAGAGAAAACTCAACGCAGAAATACTCCAAGAACTCTTCAAGATTAATTGTATCTGTGTTATTTGTTTAATAAATTTAAATAAAAGTAGATAACAACAAAATACTTATAGTTCCTAGAGGGAGCAAATTTCTAGTGTACATTTTAATAGGAAAATGGTAAATCATTTAATTTTTCCATGCAACTAGGTTGCATTGGGAGCACAGATAACTTTTGAATTTTCTCATAGCTTTGATATTTATTTAAATATTTATTTGCCATTTATTTAAATATCTTTAAATCTTGTCTGGTCCTTGCCTCGCATAAGACTTAATCGAGATTCATCATCATTTTTAGAGCACCATTTTTTTTTTCTGGTGAAAATTGGTTCACCTTTTTGTGGGTCCCCGCATGACATTCAGAATAATTCAGAGACAGCGTCAAAAATGCGATATGAACCATGACGAGGAAAACGTAACCAAAAACCAAAAAGAAAACCAAAAGGAAAGCGAAGCCGAAGCGCCTCACAAAACTTGACTGCAGCGCCTGCCAAGTGGTTGGCAGTCAATGGGCCATTTGCTAGGCCTCTGTACAGGGCATACAAGACAGTTGGGTTAAGGAAAATAGCACTGAAACATTACCAAAAAAATTAAATTAAATAAAGGCTAAGCATGCAGTGAGGTATAGTTTAAAAGCTTAGTAGAAATCAAGGTGCTCATGGCTTATTTTTCCCTCTATTCATGTTCTTAGCTCCTCTATATATTTTTTGTATTTTTAATATCTAGATAGTAACTTTAAAAGTTATTTATTTTAGTTACATCTCCTATTTGAGTGATACATATAGTATCCCAGAGTTAAGGTCGCATCTCAAAGTGGCAAGTGAAGCGGCGAAGGAGCTGAAGGCCCAAGGATGCTGCGGCCTGTGTGATATGTTAATTTGGCCTAAACTACACACCGACGGCAAACGGAAAACGGAAAGCGGCAAAGGCAAGGGCGAGAAAAGCGAAGGCGAAAAGTGTCCTTCGGCTGGAAATCCCAAAGGCGAAATGTGTCATACATTCGCCAGTTAGCGGGGGATTTTGTAGGAAAAAAAAAACGTACAAACTACAAAAATATACTCTTTTTTCCCCCCATTTTCCTTCTATCTAGCTTGTCTTTGGCAGCTTTTAACACCAGGACATGGGGCATTTGTGATTTATGCCACAAAAAACGACTCTACTTTAAAGAAGGTAATGAAAATGAATAGTTTTTACATATTTTTTAATATTTAAAAAAGGGATTTAATAAGGTTAAAGCTTAGTTAAATAAATAGTTGGATAAAAACTAAAAATAAAATGAAAATGGAACTTCTAAAATGGAAATGTTCTGTATTTTTAGTTATTTTTAAGTCTTATTATATTACAACAATTATTTATAGATTTTAACTATATTATTCCTTGCCAGAATATTTACAACAAGTAGACAAACTCCTATTATTTACTCAGCTATAAGAATAACATAATAAATATAATTATAACTGCCTATAATTTATTATATTCTTCTTAATTAAATTTCATGATATTTCCTAAGGATATATTGTAAATTTTACATTTTTTTTGTTATTAAAAACTTAAAAAAAGGGAGAAAAAATCCGTATCAAGCGATATAGCCCCTAATGGCTTGGCGGGATGCTATAATGAAAGTTGTGCCATTGTGGCGCCCACCAGGACCCTGCCCCGCCTTCCCCTCGATTGACACGTTCACCCGCCCCGAGCACGATTCTCATATATCCCAGAGAAAAGTCCTTTCCCATCATCCTGCCACCGCCCCTGGAAAAACCCACACCTTACTGTCAAATTTAATGCGGTTCGCTGTTTATTAGATTTGCACAAATGGCATTTTCGGCAGTAGGTTGCGCCGCCACTGAACGTTGAGGGGGATTTGTGGGTGCGAAGGTCCTTTCTAGGCGTTAAGTGCTTGTTGGTGGTGCTTTTTCGCAGGATACGGACCAACAACGGGGGAGCGGCAACAACAACAACAACAACAGCAACAACAACTCTATCGGCTGCCAAAAAACCGACAGCAAAATTATTGAAAATTCATTTAAATGTCAGGCAATGCTGAGAAGCTTAAAAAAATAACAAAAATGGCGCAACATGTCGTATGCGCAATATTAAATATTAAAACGTTTACATTATTAATAAACAAGCAGCGGGGGAGAGACGGGGCGGAAGGAGCAGAGACTGGCACACAGACAAAATTAAATTTCATTTCCCAGCATAGGAATCAACATATTTATGAGTGTGTCCTTCTGCTGAGTGCGAAAAGCAAACTGGAATCCGATTGCAAATTAGAAGGAAAACAGAGGCACAGGAAAAACATGGAAAGCATTTCCAAAATTTCCCAAAACAGACAGACAAAAGGGAAAATTAAATCCGCGTTGCAACCGACGGCAAGCGACGGCATCGAAAAACCGTCAACACATTGGCCGGGCGCCTACAAACTGCAGCAGGAAACCCAGAAAATCCAAACAAAAACAATATTCGGCGCGTATTTTGATTGGGTCTATTCAGGGTCCGGACCGGATACTGTTGGGTTCTTAAATTAACGGACAATAGCCAACAGAACGCGATGAGTGGACTCCGGCTGATAAACTAGGCGGCTACCTTAATTAAAAGCATAGAAATCGACGAAAATATGGGATTAGGCAAGGGAATATCTTTTAAAGGAGTTGTATATTCTAATTTGAAGGTTTCTTTGGAATATAATAAATATTAATACTGATTTCTTATGCAAAATATTGCTAAATTCGATGTAAAAAATTTGATAGCTCATAGGAAATGAATTTTAAATATTTTAAATACATAAAACTTGAAGTAATAGCAAATAAATTTAATAAAAATCGCACACTTTAATGAAATTTAATTTCAACCCTCTAATATCTGATTAATATGATAAATATCTGTACAAAGTTTAAAGTTTTTTTTGCTGCTAGAAAAACCCCACTAATACCCCTGAGATTTCACAAAATAAACGGAAAAGAGGACCTGGGCTTCTGGGAAAATGTCAATAGCAAAAATGCAAGAGTGCCCTGGTTATCAACAGTGACAATTTCTACCTGAAATATGGGGGAAAAAATCGGGGAAAAAGGTGTTTTATTTGGATTTTCCAAAGACCTGTACAAAATAATTTAGCTTAAAAGATTTCCATTAAGATTTTCATTTAGATATTCATTTAGATTTCCATTTCAATTTTCTAGTTAATAATTGCATCTGTAGAAAAGGCAATTTCAATTTAAAACGTTATTGAAATTTATGGAGTGTGAATAAAATACAAATTTAATTCTCAAAATAACAATTCTGAATGCTAAAATAATTAAATCAAGAAGAAGTTATGTAAATATATTAAGAAACAATATAAATAGTAAGACTTTATGGTTACAAATATGGTAAAAAATATTTTTATTCAAGAAAATAATTATTTAAGAGAAGAAGATATGAAAATATGAGTATATGTTAAATTTAAAATTTAAATTACGATTTTTCACTTCATGAAATATGACTCCTTGAAGTGAAAAATCGTAAAACAATAACATGTGTATGCTTTTATTGACAATTGAATTTTCCTAGCGGAGTTGCGTGGGCTTTCGAGGAAATTGAAATACCTTGCAGCCCCTGGACTCCTTTTTAATACACAAAACCCATGCCGCAGGATGCATTGCTGGCATAGCGATGACAGCGGAAAATCCTTTCCCTACCATTTCCCTTTCCATTTCCATTTCCATACATTCTCCGCAGACCCGCAGAACTGTCATAAAAATCTGCGTATGCATTTGTCGAATGACATCCCACTTCCCATCTGTCCGTCCGTTCAGGACGTTCGTCCTTTCGCTCGTCCAGTTTTGGCCCGTAAAATCCCTCATCGAAAAAGTTCATTTCAGTGTCATGTTTAAGGCTCGTAAAATCAACTCTCATGGCTGAGTTTTTCGGCTCCATTCCGTTCCGATTCGATTCCGATTCGGATTCATTGGGAGCGAGCATTGCATAATATCAATATCAATTTCACAATTTTCCCCACCAGCCCAGCCCGCTTCCGCTCATTGTTGTTCTTTGTATGGATATTGCCCCGAAATGCTCCTTCATTCCCAGCCATAAGAGAACAATCTTCTCTGCTCTTCCCCATTCTCCACTTTCTCATACAATGGAGCCTTCCCTTTTTGGGGGAGAGGGGAGAAAAGGAGGCGTCAACGGGGCGTATGCGTAACGCTCACAATGCAAAAGACTAGAAAGCCAACAAACAACAGAAGAGAAATGTGAGTATAAAAAGGTAAAGTGGGAATAAAAATTCCCTCTCATAACAGGAGATGAGATAATTGTAATTATTGATTGAGAAATTTTGATTGAAATGTTTGGGTTACATTTTTGCTGGGTTACACTAAGGTTTAGGTTGCCAAAAAAAAACCAAAGGCTTCCCTTTTGAGCTTGTTTTCTTGTTTCTCTTTTTTAGTTCCTATACCTTTTGTACCCTTTTTGTATTTAATAATTTGTGATATTGGTTTTATTTCATTGATTTTACTTGATATTATTTTTGAATGCTTTTCAGTCCTGATGTCTTTCCTGATATTATTTTAAATACATTTATTTACTGAATATTCCTTTGTTTATTTTACCTTAAAACATTCCGACTTTTTTTTATTTCTTTAATAATAATAATGTTCTTAAAATAATCTCTTCTTATATTTAAATTCCTTAGGATTCCTATATGTTCTTCCTTAGTTTTTTCCTTTAATAACTTACACGTATTTCGTACAGATGTATGTAAGAAAATCTAGCTAAAATCTAAACATTTTTTTTCTGTCATTTTTTTGGGTTAAATTTCCTTGGGGCACAAAACGTGTTGGCCCCCCGTTTCCACACCTGGTTTTTAGCCCCCTTTCAACCCCTCAGCCAGGTTAACTGCTGCTGGAAATATGATTACAATGGTTGACAGACAAAAACGCCGTGCCAGGTGGGAAGGTTGTCAAAACGTATACATGTCCGACCGATGCGTGCGATTACCGCAGGGTGGAAAATGGGTGGAAAAGTGGGTGGAAAACGGGCAAAAAATGGGTGGAAAACGGGCAAAAAATGGGTGGAAAACGGGCAAAAAAAATGGGAGACAGGAGTAAGAAAGGGCATGAGCAGGCGAGTAGGGAAACCCGGATTGTTTGTCTGTGTCATTGGAAATGTTTAAAGCAACACATTCAAGATAATCCAGCGATGAAAGGAAGAGAGTTTGTCTTAAATCAAAGTTATTGTAAAGCATGTATTATTTATAAGCCAATAGATTTATTTAAAACATTTCTTTTGAGCTGAAAAATATATAATAAATATATTCAAGTCACAATTTAAGTAGTAATATGTACAGAAAACATACTGTATTTAATGAAACTAATTAAATGGCTGTACAAACTAATAATATATAATTTTTTCAAAATAATTCCCAAGTAATCCAACATGAACATGTGAATAATTAACTCACTGATACTCGCACGCCGGCAGCAGTGTCAGTTTGGATTTATTTTATTTATTTGCACTCTTATCCATATTTAATGGCACAATCATTTTTAGTTGCAACTTAATAATCACATAATCCCACGAATTTAGCCCGATTCGAGATAATGCTTTATTAATTGAACCCGCAAAGAGAATAATTTACCATTGTAAACTCTTTTCCCCCTTTTTTTTGGCGCAAAATTCGCATTGGGTTTGAGTCGTAAATCCGGCAATAAAGTTAGCAAGTAAAACGTATATCAGAAACGCATTAAACTGCATTAATCTTGTCAGGATGGTAAATACCTGATGTAATGTCCATGTTTTGTGGTTTTTATGTACGTGCGCATATATTTACGTTCGCTGCCTTTTGTTTTCTTTTTTTTTTATTATTTCTTTGGTTTTTGGGGGGCTGCTTAACGACAGGTTCGTAAAAATGTTTTGGTTGTACTCACGTATCGCTGCAACGAAAAGGAAAAAGGAAACAAAAATTCGGTTAAAAAATTACAAATAAAATGAGGAAAATCAATATTAAAGTAGATGGCAAATTTATTATGTATACCAAATATATAGCATAATTCTGAACTTACAATCCAGTAAGTATATAGGTAATATCGGGTAAGAGAATACAAATAAGTTATCGTAAAAATAAACATAGATTCAGTGCACTATTTTTTTTTATTTTGCCAAATAAAATCCATTAAAAGATTTTATGAAGTTATTTATCCTCTAAAATATCTTCTCAAGGCTGCTTTTTAATTAAACATAACTTAAAGCCCCTTCAACAACACTTAACTATCTTGTTAATACAGTCTTAAGTAAGTGAAAAAATAATAACCAGAATTATTGGCAAAATGCGTGTTTTTTCACTCCCAAATATCGTAGGAAAAAATTAAGGCATTTTGGGGAAATTCTGTAAAGAACACAGAAACGCACCACAGAAAAAAAATGTAAAAAAAATATAAAAGCCCGTTGGCACAGCACGGAACAAGGAAAATATTAATACCCTAAAATTCACAGCGATTGAGAGAAGCATATCGAATCCATTAGTTGGTAGAAAGTATAAGAAAATGTCTTTATGTTGCAAAATAAGCATTAAACAATATATTTTTATTGAATTTATAATTCAAAAATTTATAATTTACTTTAAATATGTGAATATTCTTGTGTACTTAAAGGGCATACAATTTTCTTTAAATAATAATAATAAATACAATGATATTTTCATTTTTCTATTCTCTGAGCGCTTGAACATTTTTCCTTAAAATAAGTGAGGGATCCCCCTGACTTGAGACCAGGGTGGGGAGTAAATATGTACACTTGGCAAAATATAATAACCTTTTAATGGGAAATAATAAGAATTTTAAGAAGAAAAATACATGTTTTTCAAGTTTTAAATTAGCCCTAAGTAAATTCTTCAATGTTTGCTATTATTTTAAATTTATATTTCAATTTATTATGCAGTTTCTCGCAGTGCAGCCCTGTGTGTGCGTGTATAATAAGCATAACAGCTTGGCGCAACCTTGCTTTGGCTCCCGACTAAAGCGACGCTGCAGGCATCACATATTTTTGCAAGCCACTAAAATGCGCGATTCAGAGCGACGCAAAATACACACAAAAGCGAAAAACTTCGAAAAAAAAGCCTCAGCGAGTGGCAGCAATAAAAGCAGAAACTCACAGATACACACCCACACACTGGCAGGCGGAAACACATAGATACAAATGTCGAAACACACGCAAAAATGCAAGGGAAACTATCCCAACTATTTGATGTCCTAGCCAAGGTAAGGCTTTAAATTAAAGTTAAAAATATAAATACACTGTTTGCTTACAAATAATAATTTATAAATACCACATAAACCTTTTAAATAATATATATTTAATAAATATAGTCATTGCAACATGAAATAGCAGAAATATCCAGGCAACATTTAAAGCAACTTTATTCTCCATGAGTTTTGTCTTGAAAGTTCAATTTAAATTGATTTATTTTGTGTTATTATTTTGCTATGCAAAGTTTTTCCTTAGAAAACCGAAACTAAAACCTAAAATTAAAAACAAACTTGGGCAAACATTGCAGAATCGAGAGAGAGACTTAAAGGTGAATGTTTTAAACATTTTCTAAGCACAGATTTTGCAGGCAACAATTTCCTTGCTTCCTTTTGTTTGCTGGCTGCCTGCTTTTGTGGCATTTTCCCCAAAAACCAAAAGGATTTCAGGGCATGCAGGGTGCAGCAGCAGCCACAGTAACTCCCAGAGGGTCGTCAGCTTGAGCTTCAGTTCCCAAACAGATGCTAAAAATTGTTCCCAGCATTAAAGCCGAGCTGCAACTTTCTGACAGCTGGGGGAGTGTGGAAAAAAACAAACGAAAAATGTGGAGAAAAGTGCTGCACACATCACTTGTGCAACGGGAAAACTTGGCCAATGTTTTATGAGTTTTGTGGCATGTCAAAGGGGATGCCGGCCCTGGTCCCCAACGATGCTAGATGAGTGCCACTCCTTTGGGCATTTATTTTAATGCTTATTCATATTTCATTTGTTATCTTTGGCCAGGTCAAAGGCGGCCCGAATTCTGGTTAAAACTTTCGACCCCCAACCACTTCAGTTAACATATCATTTGCATTCACAAACAAATGATTAATTGCCCGGCAATGGTAATTGCGATGGGCGCCGGGCATAGTGTGAATAGTAGACAAATTTATAGCAGCATAAAAAATACTTTATAAGTTAGAGATAAGGTAACACTAAGAAACTATCAAATATATATATATCGATAAGAAACTGTGCACTCGATAGTGTGATCGACTGTGCACGATCGAAGAAGT
>JAEIIF010025060.1:0-14887 GCA_018874455.1 Drosophila trapezifrons
GTTTTCTTTATATATTTATATTTATTTATCTATATATATTTTTAAAAGGTTTCCTTTATAGTTCCTTGTAGCGATCACAGCTCTGAAAAGATCCAACAATAAAAGTGCAGTTTATCTTAATTTCGAGCTTTTATTATTTAAAATCAAACTCTAGTTGAACCCAAAAATGCATTGTGTATTTTATAAATTTTTTATATTTTTTTTCCATCCGCTGCCAGACGTAATTACTTCCTCCTCATCCTCTTCCTCAGCCCAATGCTCCAACCTCCCATGGCATCTCCACATTTTCCAATGGAGGGCAGTAGAGGCAAACGGTATAGGGGTTTTTTTTTTTTTTTTTGACCCCCTGTCTCTTGATTTTCAATTACCAGAGAGATGAGGAAAAACGGGGCTTAAGGATGGTGGAAAACCAAAGAGAGGGAAACGAAAAATGTGGTGCGCGTGTTTGGTGGCGTTGCGTGTCTCTTGGCATGTGTCCACGCGAAATTGATATCGAACATAATTTTTTTGTTTTTCTTTTAAACATATTTTTTAGTACCTCGCAATTGCAATTATGGAGGGTATACTGTGCACTATAAAAATATATAAACATTTCTTTGAAAAAGGATACTTAATCACAATAAGAATGCGTATAGAATTTATTTTTAGTTTAGGCAACATTTTGGGAAATGCAAATAAATGATAACCCAGAAACTAATTTTTTATTTATTATACAAATAATTGAAGAAGCTTCAGTATTATTAATTTATATTTAAGAATATAATGAAAATAATGGAAAATAAATTTATTATGTTTTTATTGTAGGTTTATTACGGTCATAAAAACTTCAAGTAGTATGTCCTTCTAATATTTCAAATATCTTAATTATTGTTGAATTTTAAATATAAGAATATTGAAATAAATATTAGTATTGGAAGCTAATATCTCAGGTACATACGAGGTCTCTATACTTTTAAGAAAACTAACCATCTCACTTCTCTGCTCGGCTTTTATATATATATTTTGTTCCCCGCACTCTTCTGGGGGGGCTTTGTATGTAAAAAGGAAATGGCTGAAAAATGCTAACAAGATTTGCACGATCCGCCTGCCAACCTCTGGCTTTGGCCAGGGTTCCAGCTCCAGCTCCAGCTTCCTCCGACTTCTTCCGAGATCCCAGCTCTTTTGCCTGTCTGCATGATGACAATGACAAGGCTGCAAGGTTACAAGTTTTTCCAGATCGTCGGCTGGCGGAAAATGCTGTAGCGGAGGGGAAATGAAAATGGAAATGGGTATGGCTATGGGACTGAGTTTCCAGAGCTCTTTTTTTCCGACGATCATCAAACACTAAACAGCTCGTAAACACTTTGGCTTTATCGCCAGTACACACACTCTCCCCTCCTTCCTCTCCATTTCCCTGTAATATTTCACCATTTCTCTAGGCTTTTCTCTCCCCGATTCTCTGATAACGTGCCGCTGACAATTGCAATTGTTGCTCAGCTTATTGCGAGTGTTGTTGTTGTCTTGGATTTTCCCCGTCGCATGTTCATGTTAAAGCTATCAATTTTATGGTCAAATTTGCCTTAAAAAAGCAAACAAGAAAATTAAGAAATTAGTAAGCAAATCAGATTGGAAAATATAGAGAACGTAATTTAGAAAATAAATAACTTAAAGATATTGTTAGGTTGTATAAATATTTGAGTTAACAATCGATATGTTTCTTTTCATTTTAAATATTTATTTTGTGTTTCTTTACCAAAAGAGCGTTTTAATAAATGATGTGCTCATTAATTTTTATTCAGAAACAAGAACAACTTTCAGCTTAGATCTGCTCCTAGATATAACTAGTTTATCCGGCAGCAGCTGCTCCCCTAATCGATCCAAATATTTACCATATTTGCACGCTAATTGATAAACATTTCATTCCAGGCTGGTGAAAAATTGCGATTTTCCATTACGGACACGAGCATGTAAATTAAAAATCAACAGAAAAACTAGAAGTGGATCCGAAACTGGAAACAGAGCAGCATCTTTTCACTCCCAATTTATGTGAGTAAAGCGTGTAAAATATCCAAGCGAATGGCACAGACTTGACCAAACGAAACATGTGATTAAACACATCTGGAGTATTCGTTAATGATACTTTTTAGTTGGTATTTATTTCCCATTTTATCATGTTCCTGTTGGCAATCAAGCACATGGGGGACACACTTTGTAATTTAAAGTAAACAATCAAGAAGTATTCCCAATTTCCTTGTCGTATTTGTCCAGCGTTAACCTTTGGCCAAATCAATTAATTAGCCCACTCAGTGCTGTCTGAAAATCTCATTATTTATGCACATAATCTTGACACCTTTTGGGAATGTTTTGAAAGCCTTCTCCCCGCCAGTAATACCAGTTGGGAAAATGCCCAGGAATATACGAGAGTACACTCGTACCAATGCATATATGCGCGATACACTCGATAAGTATACGCAATGTGCGTTTGTCAATGCCGATTATGATTGTCGTCGCCCCGCTCAGAGAGAAAAAAGAGAAATAGAAAAAAAATATTCAGGGAATCAGCAGTCGAGAATCGAGAATTGGTAGGAAAACCAAGCCAAGAGGAGCCTCCACATTATGGACAGGAAATGCTGGACGGGCCAACAAGCAAAACACGCGCAAAAAATGCTCCCACTTTCATCATGAAGAATTTCTTCCAATTAAATTTACATAATGTCAAACGAATAACTAAAAATTAATAATAATTGCTAGGACTGGCACAAGAAAGTGTTTATTTCTGCTTAATTTGTGGCCAAATATTTAATTTAATTTATAGTTTTGAACTTGAGATTTTTAAATGAATTTTAATGGATTTTTGTAGTTACTTAAAATGTCTCTATAAAAACTTATGTTTATTATTTATAATAACACTAAAAAGAAGCCAATTTATATACTTTTTGTTTCCGATTTTATTGTAAATGTTCAATATAAAATATTTCTCAACCTAAATGGTAAGAAGCCAAAATATTACCAATTATTTTAAGGCTCTAAAAAAATATACAAAAACTCCAAACCTAATTTTTCTGTAAATCTATATCAAGTTCAAGGCAATAAATATTATTTTGCAGTGCTAAATGCAAAGGCGAAGCCAAAGAACTTGCATCTGCTGCCTTTTCTATCTTTTCTCTCTGCTGGCTGCAATAAAACTTTGCAGTTAATTAGTCAAAATGCTGCACAACCGGGCTAGCAACTTTGCCAAATGATTCTATTAGTCGAAGAAATCAAGAAGCAGAACCTCCAACGAAATTTTCCAGAAAGAAAAAAAAAAACAGATAACCGACTGGAATCCGAAACTCCATTTGCACGCCATAAATTCCTAGAGTCCTCTGCTCAATAATTCACTAATTTATTTGCGAATCTGTCACAATTAACAATTGTTTATATGCCCGACCCGTTGCTGCTCCCATTGGATTCACAAATTATAATCCGTCCGCAACTTTGTCGCCGGGATGTGGAGTGGAATTACCATTGACATCGATTCCATAAATTTCCAGGCAATCGAGTGATTCTCGAGAGATTTAGATGCCCCAGAGAGCTGGGGCATTAAGTGGACTTAACTTGTGTAGATTTTGACAGGCTTGACTATGTTAAACAGCCTTAAGTACTAGAGAGAGTACAAGATATAAATATGTCGAAAATATTACAAATATGTTCTGAAATAAGACGCATTTTAAGTTTGCTTTGTCTTTTGGCTATTTAAACGCAAAACCCCTTTAATAAAGTGTATTTCATGGCTAATTGCGAGTCCGTCAATCAAAATCCAAGCCAAAAGACCACTTGCAATCCAATCCGGACGAAAAGGAACCATTTCAATCAAGACCCAAGTCAAGTCGAGTTGAATTGAGATCTCAGCGGGAGTCGAGTGGAGCTCGAGCACCTGTTTGACCAATTGATTGCCAAGGGCGATCCAGCGATCCACCGATCCAGCGATCGCAGTATCCACCATTTATCATCCATCATCCGAAAGCTCCAGCTCCAACAGCCAGCAACGCCCCCGCATCGTGGAGAGCATAATTGATATGCATAATCATTACTCGGTTTTGTTGTCGTGTTTCAATTAAGGCATTAAGAAAATAACTCCAACAATTGTCAATTGTCCAACACAGGAAGAAAATTCAATTTAAATATATTATTTTATTTTATTTTATAAAAATATAACAGCCATGAAAATAATGTTATACTAATTTAAAGTGCAATTATGTTACTTGTACCTCTTCTTTATATTTAAAAGAAATATCTTTCAAGAACTTAAGAACATTGAATTTGGTAACCTCTTATTTTTATATATTTATATTTATATATATTGTTAACACCTCATGTTATATTGCGCGCCTTAGTGTGACCATTTTTATATAAAATTATCGATATTAACCGATAGATTTAAGCTAGATTTTGAAGATTAAGGACACGGTCACTTGGTGTGGCGAATAAGAACGAGAAAAAACAAAATCATCAGAAATAAAATCAATCCGACGTTATTATATAAAAATTAAAGCCTGGGAGCTTACAATATATATTTATTTATTAAAGTTTCTATTTATTTTTTACCAAAATAAGTATAATAATAATTTTCTCCACGTATAGCGACTTATATAAAGATACAGAGAGCCAAGAGAAATCAAAGCGGAATAGTCGTATCCACAGAGATTTATTAAGTTCACACATTCGAACAGCACTTGAGGCTGACAATTAAAAATCACTTTGGTCATTCTTCAACCCGATTCCCCTGCCCTCCGTCTCTGATCTTGAGACGAGTTGAGCTTGAGTCCAACTTGACTTGGGCCCCGACTTGACTTGTCTTGACTGCCGATTGCCATTTTGGTGGCTCTCCGCGGATTTCTTGGGACAGCAGCTGCACCACCAACAATAAATACAACAACAACAGCAACAAAAAAATCAAATAAAACAATAATAATAATGACAATAAGCGCCTATGCGATGTATTTGATACGCCCGTGTATAAATTACATTTTTGTGCCACACTTTATGTGATTCTAAAGTTTAGAAATGGGAAAAATATAAATATACCTTGTTTTTTAGATTTATTTTGAGAAGTTTAGATAATCCTAATTTCAAGGATCAGTGGGATATAAATAGATTACTAGAAACTTGATAATAATTATTAATTTAAATTTATTTATTAATAAAAACAAACATTTTTGCAGATTTTCCATTTATAAAATTCAGAAATAATTCTTAGTTTTGAAGTAAATGAAAGAAAACCATTTTTGCCGATAATATTTGAAATGTTTTCTTAAAGTTTCTTTAAAGTTTCCTTTCTGGTTCATCTACAATTAATTATTTATGGTGTTTTTACCAATTCAACATGAAAATTCCTTTCATTATCTATTTAAGCCAGAGATCCTTGTGGAATTTGTAACGTAATAAATTCTAGGAATTCTATTTATTACATTTTATTTGATACTTTTAAATAAATTGTAATTAAATTGGCAGGAAAGCCTTTATTATTATCTACCTAGTATCTTTATTATTATTATTATTTCCTTATTATTTTTGCCCACTGTCCCCTGTGCGTTGTCCCACTGTCCATTCCACTTGATGCTGATTACTGATGGCTGATGGCCGGTTCGCCTGCGCGCTCGTTTGCCCCGCTTAATTGTGAGAAAATATCAACGGCAGCGCCGCACAACAAAGGCACAGATCACACACGCACACACACACACACACACACACTGGGTAAACACACAACAAAACAATGCCTAAGTACACACAGCATTTTGCATGCGATTCAATCCATCAATTCGAATGCGATTCAAATCGCTTGATCGATTCATTTACTCGATTATCGGTGGGTGTCGCGCGATGGCATTAAAAACTTGAAAATAATCTCGCCGATAAATGGCGCGCCAATTTCCGAATCGATTTCGTGCCAAGCAAACAAAGGAAAAAAAAAAACAATGTTTATATAAAACAAAATCAAAAGCAAAAAAAAGCAAGTGGCAAAGTTCTTGACATTGTTCGAACGGTTAAAAGAAAGTTGATATCTGGACTGGAGGAGCAGCGGAAAATCCGAGTAAAATCTGCTGCTTTAACTGCAGCTCCGATCTGGTCCCGATTCGCCGTCTCCTTCTGGCAATTGTCAGCTGCAGGCTAACACAAAATAAAAATGTGAAAAAAAAAAAAAAAAAATACAAAAAAGAAGCAAAGAAAACACATTTGGGGCCATCAAATGAAACGAGTGCAACAACAGCAATAGCGTCGTGCTGCAAGCAACACAAAATGTTGCACAAATTAAAATTGAACACAATAATCAGTGTGACATGTTGTTGCAGTCGTTGTCTATATCTGCAGGGAGTGTGTGTGCAAACTGGAGCCATCGCAGCGGCATAAGGTTAACCGAACTGGGAGATACCTTGCTTGAGTCGCAAAATGTATATTTTATTTAATATTATATAACATATTTAATTAGTTACATTTTTTGTTTTTTTTTTTCTATGGAAAAATAGCTATTTGGTTGGGAATCCCGATCATTGAATAGGGGTTCCTTAGCTTGCAAATTTAATAGCATACTTATGGGGGATCGCTTCCTTTGTGTTAGAAAATATTTAAATGTGCAAAAAATATATATCTTGAGTAACGATTCATTAATTCTTTTTGCAATTGTTTCAATTACAGTTTTATAATATATTTTATTTATTTAAAGATTATTTTCCCAACACTGCAAGTACAAATATACTTATACTTTTTTTTTGCGCTAGTCACGTATCACAAATGAAATGTTTTATATGTATATTATAGGCTTGTTAAGTAGCTAAATAAATAAGAATATTCTACTGCAAGTCCATATAAATATTATTTTATTTTATTAATATTCTACCTCAAAGAATACCCAAATAGTCGGTGTTGCGACTAAAATTTCCTTCAGGAACTATTTTCCTTGGCCATTTGTTGTTGCCAAGGCACTTGTCGCCTGTCCCCTTGTCCATTTCTGTCCACTTTCTGTGTCCGTGTCTGTTTTGCTCACTTTGCTGTCTGTTCTGTTTGCGGTGCTTCCTTCGTCTTGGCCTTCTCCTTGGCCTTCTCCTTGGCCTTCCCCTAGCTCTTTTTTGCTCTCTTTTGACGCATGCGTAACGATGTTGGCCAAAACACCGGACTGCTGGCTTGCTGGCTGCTGGCCAAGTGCCTGACCACAGCAAATGACTTTATTATAGGTTTTTAAATTTATAAACGCACATTTACCAATGCTAAACATCCTTTTGCTGAAATCCCCAGGCACGATTCTTGATCCGTCTCTGTGTCTGGCAGCCATAAAAAAAAATGGAATGATGTGAACTATTTTGCTGTTGAATCGCTTTATGGCTTTTGGGGCGGGGCCCCACTGAAAAAAGGAGCCGGAATAGGCCACAGATCCGCTCATGGCCTGATTTGTTCAACTTGACCATATGAGAAAATTATGATTATTATTGATTATACAAAAAATGCGCTTATGCATAAATCAATTTACAAAAGACTGTCAAAAATATCCTAGATTTGATTTATACAATTTGATTAAACAGTTTAAAACTATAAAATAATCTCTTTCATGTATTTTTACTTATTTTATTATTAAATAAATATTACGACAAAGAAATTAGTTACGTAAATTATTATTTTTACTTCAGAAATTAAAGAATAAATTCAATTTACATATATCTTCATGAAATATCACTTCCACATTTAATTCTCACACCAGATATTGGTTTTGGGGCTCTTATATCAGTCAGATTAAGTTTACAGCTTCTGAAAACTCCAGAAAATTCTCTAGGGAACTCCAGTTGCTGAGAATTCATTCGCTTCTTAGATTTGTGGTTATATTTTATACTACCCACAGGAAGTTGCCCCCACACACATAAAAAAAGAACACAAATCGACAACAAATTATGCTGATCTTTTTAAGACCAATAATGTTCTGAGTCTCTGGCTCCGAAAATCCTTCATGGGCGTTTGTGTCCAAGCTAAACAAAACGTTGACAAAAACACTTTTTATTATTCCAAAGTGTATCCTACGCGATGTTTTTAAGGTGTGTGTGTGTGGGATTCCCCCTAGTTCCTCCATTTCCTCCCGATCTCTTTCTTATCCGGCCCCGATCGTTTAGTTGCTGATTTGTAGCCAACGATAAAGATCGGGGCTTTAAGCCCTCTTGGCATGCACATAATTTTTAGTTTTTAGTTTTTGGCCATTGATAAATTTGACAAAAAAAAACACACCAAAGCTGTCGAAAGTTCGGAAGTTCGATTGAGAGGATTTTTATTGCTTCTGAATTGGCCGGCCGCCCAAGTCGGTGGAGTTCATAATTCTTGAGCTGCTTGTTTGTTCCTCTTTATTACGCGACAGCCTACTGTTGTTTGGGGCTTACCAGCATGCACTGGAAGAAAATAGAGCCTAGATTCGGACCAGATTTTTGTTGGTATTTAAAATTGAGCAAAGAACTTATAGAGAGTTACTATTTATCTTTCAGGAAAACCACATTCTTGTGTTTTTTAAGTATTTTTATTTCATTTAGGATTAAAGTTATCTAAAACCTTTTTTTATGATTTAAAATATGATTTAATTACTCAAATTTTTATCTTCAAAAATAACAAAAAGGTATTACGTTTTTTTAAGTTTTCTTTTGTAAAATAAAAATAAAATCAAACTAGTTTCTGGCTCTGGCTTCCGCTTATTCCATTTTGTTCTCAGTGCCTACATATTTATTCATTTTTTGTCGCCGGCTTCCGTCGTTCTTCCGCCTTTCAAGTTCTTGTGGCTTACTACGTTTGCTGTTATTCCCACAAAGTCGCTTTTTTATATCTATAGTTTTTTGTGGAGGCTCCTCTATGGGCGCATTAACTTCCATATTGAAGTCGTTCTCTGGTATCGCTGCTCCTCTTCCTCAGCTGGGATAATTTTATGCGAAATTCTCGTGCTTCCCAGGCGGCCGCATATTAATAAAAATATGTATATGTATGTTATATACGAAATAAATGTAGGCTTACGCTCAGTTGCCTTTTGCAGCTTTACTTTATTTTCTTTCGGTTTTTTTTTTCTTATTACATATATATATTTTTTAATTAGAGTTTGCGTGCCCCAGGGCTGAGTGGTTAGCTATTTGGGTGAGGGTCATTCCAATGGCAAGTTAGCAGGGGAGGAAGGTTGATTTAAGTGCCTTAAATGTGCTTTAATTTAAATAGGAAAACATATTTTTTAGAGGGGCAAATAAATGCTTGATTCTTGATTCTGATTTATTATTTGTTAAACTCAAGAAAAGTTAATAAAAGTAAAGATTAAAATCTTAATAATGAGCAAAACAACGAAACTGTGATTTAATTTAATAAAAAGCATTCTTAATAAAAGAATTATATTGTCGCAAAGATAAACATCATTAATAAATACTTAAATCCTAATAATAAATTCCTTTGTGGTAAATACTTAAATCCAAATAATAAATTCCTTTGTGGTTGTTCGCTAAGCTTTGCTTAAATCTTTAAGCCCATAAATATTGACTTATTACCCAAAACGAATTAATACATAAACCCAAGAATTATGTATAAATTTACACGTATAAAATAAATACGTAATAAACTATAAATGTCTCTATAATATTTTTGTTCTCAACCTTTGTCAACCTTTGCTAATCGCTCGCTTCGGTGGCAAACAAATGACTTACGACACAAACTTGATGCATTCGACCCAAACCACTTAACGGTAACTTCTCCAGTGTTTTCGTGTGACCTTCAGCAACAACAACAACAAATTCACTTATCTAAAGCTTTTAGCAACAAAAAAGTTAAGAAAAAAGGAAAGAAAAAAACTTAAAAAACTAAAAGAAGTTCACATAGCTCCAAGTGCCGTCCATTTACATAATTGTCACACTGATTTCTGGCTTCTTGCATTGTTGCTGCTCCTCTCCTCCCCTCCTCTCCTCCTGTTATTGTTATTGTTTTTTTTTGGCCGTCTTATGTCTGTGCCATTAACAAAAAACCTAAAGAGCAAGACAACAACAGCAACAGCAACATTTCAATTTGTTTTTGCTGTGCTCTTCAAAATGTAATTAACCTCTCGGTTTTTTTTTTCGGCTCTTTGGCTGGTTTTTTTTTTTTTGCGTCACTTTTAGAACAACGACATCCGAACAACAACAACGTCGAGTAATTAAGCAAAGCTAAAAGTTCATGTTAATTGTCCCAGGCACAGGCACACACAATTATGCCCACCGAAAAGGTCAAAGACTAAAAGACTAAAAGAATTGTCAACCGTGGACAGGTCGGCGGAGCGAATGGAATGAGTGAGCAGCGGCAGCTGAGTGGCCGCCACCAAAAATGTGGGGGGGAGGGGGATTTGGGTAGCAAAAAAAAAAACAAAACAGAGATATGGAAAGAAAAATAAGTGGAAAATATGCCATACAAAAAATCAACTCCCTTAGATTATTTGGGAATAAATATACAAATTTAAATACTGATAGAGCATTTTCTACTTTATTAATATCATTACAAAATATAATCAAAAATACAAAACAATTCAATAAGTAATTATAAAATAATACAAATTCTTAATGGGATGTCTTGTTTTTTTTTTCTACAGAGAAATTACAGTCTAAAAAATAATATTTTAAGAAATTAAAATGTATATTAAAGTTCTATCTCTTTTTCAGCTTTTGAATCATGAATTATATAAACCTTTATAAACCTTTATTTTATTATTTTTCTCTCCCAGTGTGGAGGCAGCAAAAGTGGTAGTACTTAGAAGCTTCTGGTAGGAAAGGGTTAAAGAATTGTTTGTAGTTCTTCTTTTCCTTTTTTTTTGTTTTGTTTTTGTTTTTTTCGGCTAATGTTGACTCATTGAAGGGGAGTCGCCGCTGGTACTTCTTTTTAGTTGGTCGAACTCAGCGGAAGCAGCCAGCGACAACTTTTTTATTTTATTTGGTATTGTAGTTCTGTGTTTTGTTTTTCCTTTCTGTTTGTGTTTTTTTTTCTTTTTTTTTTACCATTATTATTATTTTAGCAAAACACCGTTAGACTGTGCGAACACACGGTGTGAATGATACTTTAATTACACAAAACAACCAGGCGATAGATGGAGTGGAAGGGGGTTTAAATAGTAATATGTTAATGCTAAATCAAGGTGAGGTAACTTACTTAGATTTTAAAATCTTTAATAAATATTAAAGACACTTAAAGTTAGATTAAAAATATCGGAATAGTTTAAATCTATTTTCTTACTTCTTTCTGTATTTTAAAATATTGTTTTTCATAAATAAAATTGATTTTGTGATTTTAAACGATTATTTTAAATTTTAAAACGTTTAAAAATTTGTTTATTAAAATATTTCTGATGTTTTAAGGACTCTAGTTCTCAGAGAATTTAGCTCTCAATTCCATGGAGCTCCAAGTCTTTTAGTTTACCAAGAAAACCCCATATTTTTTTATACCGACTTAAGGACACAAGCAATTCCAGCCCCAGCTGTATTTTTATGCATATTAATTTAATCCATTACTCAAGTATCTAAACGCGTTTCGCCTGTCTCGAATTTATGCCCCATGCAACCGAAAAAAAAACGTTCCAAGCTCATTAGGCCAAAAGAAAAATGAAAATGGGAAATTAATACGAGAAGACAAAAGAATAGCCGTTAGTTAGTTGGTAAGTTTTCTTTGTCTCGTTGATAGGTTAATATGGGGACAAAGCGCCGACATTTCGGGGAGGTGTTATCAACACATTCAAGACATCGAAAGTATTTAAAAGCGTATTTGTCTCATCGCCAGCCGTTTGACAAAAGTTTGATATTTGAAAATCAAGTTGACTACTGAAAATATTTTCCCCAAACCTCTTCCATCTGGGTTTATTTGTTATTTATTTTTTAATGGAATATCAAACGTTTGCGCCAGTAGCAGCGGCTGGCCAAGCGGAGTGTCCATCCATGTTTACATTAATTTTCAATCAACTCGATTTGCATCGCATATGAGGCAACCCGATCTGGCGAGTGTGTGGAGTGTGCTGGAGCTGCTGATGATACCGCAACTGGAGATAGCGCAAAAACGCTGGCCAACAATTTATTAGGGTGCTTCTGGGATGCACTATAAAGAAACATCAACGAAAATCCAAGAAGGTACAAAATTACGAGCAATAATTTACCAGAAGCTCATTTAAATAATTAATTTTTACTAGGGGAAACGTGAAATGGAAGCTGTAATTAAAAAGTGAATCAGAAATATATACAACAAAAATCTTCAAGAAGGATTAAAGTAATGAATAAAACAATGATTATGTTGTTGGTTTTATTTAAGCTTTTTAATTTAGATTTAGAAAAGTTATAGCCTCTTTATTTATGTTTTCATTTATGTTTATTATTTTCTAGTTTCCAGTGCGGTATTTTACTTTTAATTTAATTTAATTGAAATGATGGCACAACAATTTTCAATTTAATTGCCAAGATTAGCTACCCACTCAAGTGATTATATTATTATTAAATTCTCCTATCAATCAGTTAATGAAAAATTAAAAAAACACTCAAATATTTTATAGAGCCATTATTATTATTAATGCCATTGAATTTGATCAAAGAAATTTGAAATGAATGCATTTATGGCCAGCATTAGTTATCCTCAAAAACTTTATATACTTTTGGCTCAGATAGCAAATAATAAATAAATGAAAAAGCATGAAAGCTAATGCAAAATCAATAACTCTGATACGATTAAGCATTGGCTTTTGTTACCAAACCCCATAAAATATTGAACATGGCCGAGAGAGCTATAGCTGGCCAATTTATGGACTGCCATCAGACTGAGGATATTAAATGGGAGAAAATAAAATCAATGACTTTGGAGAAGGAGGAGGAGGAGGAGGGGGAGCAGGCAGGACCAGTTCCATCAAAAGCCAAGAGCGACAGCGGCATCACAGCTTCAGCTTGCCACCAGAAGCATGTGGCAATTAATCAGCGAAATTAGTTTTTATGCATTTTAAATGATTTTATAGTTTGGCTTTGGCTTCTCGGCACCGTTAACTTGAGCCGCTGCCCAGAGTGTCGTCGTCATTTGTCGTCGATATGGCTTAAAGCTTCCCATCTGGCCTCGCCCCATCTTTATACCCATCCCGATCCCCAACCCCATGCCAATCCCGTCCAGCTGCCTTCAATCACCGCCAGGAGTGGCGGCTTCTGCCTCCTCCAGCGTTTTAGTGCCTGCAATCTGTTTCGCAGTCTGCAATCAAATTTTCGCTTTCATGCCATTTGGCCAGAAAATAACAAACACAGGAACGAGAATCCAGCAGCCAGCAATAAATAAAAAACAAAAAAAAGAATAAAGTATAAAAAACAGCAAGGTAAAAAAATCTCACAAAATGATTTTACGCCGCAAGTTGATCAAACATAAATTTAATAAAAGGCTTTCGCCCTAATGTGGACCTGCAACAGCTGCAGTCGGGCCAAGTCAACTCGAAAACGTTGGTATCCTTTTATTTATTAACATAAGGGCAGCTAATAAAATTTATATCAAGTAGAAAATTATAAAACTTAACTATAAATCTTAATATCTGAGCTTAGCTTTTATATAAATATATGTTTTCTATTTTTAATTTATATCTAAAAGGTTTTAAGCTCATTTATTTTAATCTTTTATATGTTTAAAGCCTTATTAATAAATTATTTCAAATATCAGTGTATAAGTCCTACAAAAAACTATTTAAATTATTTAATACAAATAATAATAATAATTATACTAATGCTAATATAAATATTTAAGTTAAGCAGAATGGAATACTACCCATAAATTATATTTTTTCCCAGTATAAAGCCTTATTAAAAAATTATTTAAAATAGTATTGTATAAGTCCTATAAACAACTACTTAAATTATACAATACAAATAATACAAATTAATAATAATAAAAACAAAAGTAAAGCTTATATAAACACTTAAACTAAACATGCTCTCTACCCATAAATTCCAATAAAATATCCAATATACCCCTCAGGGTACAGGGTACTCTCTCTCTCTCTCTGCCTGAGATGCACTTACGTCCGGGGCTAATGTTAATGGGGTGTGGCATTTTGGCCAGTGTAAATAAATTAAAGAGCAGCCACAAAACAAAAGCACAGAGCAGAGCAGAGACGAAGCGATATGCGGCGGCATTTTGATTGCATTTCATTTGTGGCAAGCAAAAATGGCAGAAAAAAAAAGAAGAGACTAAGGCACAGAGAGATTCTGACTCCGTTTGGCCTTTGTTTGCTTTGCAAATTGCGCTCAAGTGCGCCTCGGAGATAATCAGTGCAAATTCTGGAGGGGAGTCGCAGTTGCTGCTTTATGATATCTTATCTGTGGGTAATCGGAGAGCAGCTGCTCCTGCATCTGCATCTGCTTCGGCTTGGGCTTCTGCCTCTGCCTCTGCGTCCACTCCAGTCCAGTCCAGAGTGTGTGTTCTGTGTGTGTGTCATTCCTTGAGCAAATAATGGCAACAATTATTCCGGCAAATGCATCCCAGCCCAAGACATCGTGGACTCCTCTTTTACACTTGGCAATAAACGAGGCAGAGGAAGCGGCTTTAAATTTAAGCAAGTTTATTACATTTTAATAGGAAATAATTATTTTTAAAATTTGGAGCTTTTAATGCATAAGCTTTGCTATTTAAATGTAAATTACAAATATTATCTAATATTTTAAAAGTTAAAAATAAAGACTATGATTTTTTATGATTTTTCAAACAATTTTTGTTAGATATAAAATTAAATAAAGTTTATCATAAGGTATTAAGGATATATTTTATTTTTTGTAGTTTGAAGTTCACTCTTTCTACATCGATTAAAAAATATATTAAGAAAATACAAACCATAATAAGGTCCTATCATTATTTATAATTCTTAAATTCCAATGAGGTTGGGAGTTAGACCATTATAAATTTA
>JAEIIF010025131.1:0-15946 GCA_018874455.1 Drosophila trapezifrons
AAAAGAATAAATCTTTTCGCGCTCGCGAACTGTTTTAACCTCTGAGTACTAGGCTTAAATAGTTAACGGAAACAAAATATCTCTGTTGTATTTGTGTTACTGGTTAATATGCATACGAATTGGTTTAATACCTTGCAGTTGCTGGCGTTGGGAAATTCGCATTGCCGCGGAATACAATCGATAGTGCCCGAAATCATCGATAGCAATCGATAGTGTTATCGATTGTCTTCCAGCTCTACTCCCCCCGCGCACCGGCAGTTGTGTATTCAAACGCACGGGCTTAGAAACCTGTTCTTTGGCTCAATTCGAAAAAAACAGTCGTGGCGCACGTTACAATTCCTCCGACTGGTGTGTACTACTGCCGCTGGCTCCCCTCTCGCAGAAAATCTATATGCTGTGCATAACGAATAACTCTAAAATAGGTGCAAGCAGCGTTACTTTTTATTGATTTCCCCGCGACTCGTTCCGTTCCGTTCGCTTGTGTGCAATAAATAGAAATTGAAATATTTTGGCTTTCGGCGAATATTGCATAATTCTGGTCGCGGTCGTTAAGTCCATTTCCAAGAACGCGAGAATTACGCAGAAGAAAGACCGCAGAAGAAACGATAAAACAAAAAAAAAAAAAAAAGAAGAAAAGTGCCGCAGCAGCGAAATGGGGGGATGCGCATAATAATTAAAGAGAAAAAATAATACACAATAAGCGCAGCTTGGCTTCTGTTTGTTGTGCTGTGCGCCTTCCACTGCGATTCCGATTCCTCGGTGGTCCGTTTGTGCTTGTTATTCTTATATGTGACATAACGGTAGTTGGCCCTGTGAGCGAGAAGGAAACTCGGGGGGAGAAAAGAAGCAAAGACCCGCAAATTTCTACGCTATCCGTGAATTAATAAATATTTTCTTTCCGTGGAAGATTTTCGGCTGACGGCTAACGTTTGCATTTAATTGCAGATCTTAATCGTAGAAGCAGCAGCAGCACTCACACACACGCACGCCCGACCGCCACCCCGCAATAACAAATACACTGCCGACGTCGCTGCAGCAGAGCTTACTACAAAAAAACAAGAAAATAAACGAAAAAACAAGTGTTGTTGGTGCACCCACAGTCTTTGTTGTTGCTGTTCGCCATGCTGAAAGCGCTGCTGCTGGCGCTGCTCTGCGCCGCGAGCGCAGTTGCCGCCGCCGACCTGGCGGACAAATTGCGCGATGACTCGGAACTCTCTCAGGTGAGTCAGTGGGAATCGGATAGCGCGGAAGGAGAACGGTGAAAGAGGAGGAGGCGAGGAGGAAAGAAAGCAGTGGTAGTGGTAGCAGCAGAAACAGTTAAAGTAAATACAGAACACAGACGCTGCTTCTAAGTCTGGGTCTGAGTCTAAATCCCCCAAAGCACAGCCCCCACGCCCCTGCTCATCCTTCAGTACAGTTGATCCTGCCTATTCTTACTATCCTGGAAGCTACAATATATTCCTCTGCTATTTTTTGAGGGGTTTTGAAACTTTCAGTTGTAGCTAAAAAAATTTATTTTTAATATCGGAAATCTGTTTTCAACCTCTAAGGATCTTCCATGCTTCTCCAATTTTGCATTTATTAGATTTTTCTCTTCCCAGCACTGTAAGCCGGGGTACTTCATAGTAAACTTGTCTAAGCTTCTTAGTTCTTGAGATAGATTCGATCTTATTTGACACATTTTATGATTAGATTATCTAAGGACAAGCATGTCTATTCCGGTACAAAGGCTTACATATTTCTTAAAATATTCCCTGGTATTTTGCTTTAAGATACAATACTTTTTAAGTCTTTAATAAAAAATTAATCAGGCTTATTTAATTAGCATGAGATAATGTATTTTTTATGTTCAAATTTAGGACAGTTTTGAGTAAAAAGTATCCTGAAACAATTGCACATTTATATGTCACTGTTATTATGGTTCTTATAAAGCCAATAGTTCATAAAAAAACATACAAATTAAAATTAAAAAAAAAAAATAGAAAAATTGGCTAAAAGTGGATAATGAATTTCCGGTAACCTCCGATCCAATTGTGTCGCTTGCCAACTATTAGTTCCAGTTACCAAAGTTCAATTGTAGTTGAGCCCGCCCCCACAATTCGCTGGCCTTGAAAGGAAAAGCCTTGACAGAACGGCAGGAGCCTGCGCAAGAGGGACGGGCTTAGGCACCCGCTTTCCGCATTCGCCCTTCCGCCGTTTGGGCACAGGTAGTCGCCGAGGCTTTGGCAGCATCGTCCTTGACCTTTCGCCTGCTCACTTGTTGTTGGCTTGCTGCGAAAAATCGATGATGCTGCAGGAAATCCAGGTCCCTGGCGGAGAGTCCAGCCAGCCGACAACTAACGGCCGCAACTAAACTCCACTTGGCCACATTTCGTATGCATGGCGGAGTCTGGCTGGGTTATGTAAAAATGAAAAGCCACATAAATTAAGCAGAAGTCGGCGGCCGTTGACGTCCACTGAGCATAACAGTTTTATATTTAGTTTTGCCTTTTTACACCTTCACACGCCAACACACACAGCCGCATAGAAAAGAAAAACAAAAAAAAAACGCACATAGAAAAACACATTAAAATGTAAAAAAGTCAGAAGCCAACAAAGGTACGCGGCTGAAATAACAAGAACATGTGTAATGCACACAGAGGCGGCGGCTTCAGCTGTCCAAAAGGGTTACCCATTAACGAATTTTACGCTAGCGGCAGAAGCGATCTGAGCCACAAGATAAAACTATTGATTTATGAGGGACAGGTCAGGGCACAAACACACCTCTGAGTCAAGCCTTCGATACCATCGTTACTTGAAAAGGAAATCTAAATGAAGAAAGAGTTTAAACTTTAAAGATACTTCATCTTAAAAAAAAGTATATATGAAGGCTAAATCTTCAATGGTTTTCCCCCATTAGTGTTCATATTTCCCTGAGATCAATATATCTATTCCTAAACCTAAATACCCTTCGAGAACCCTTTTAAATTATCCCATATAACGCGCCCCTGCTGTAAGTTCTACTCTGTTTAACATTTTATTTCCAAAATACTTGTTACCTGAGCAAAAAAGTTAAAGAGTAAAAAGAAAGCGTGCGACACAAAGCAAGAAAGAGTGGGACAACGGGCTGTAATTGTTGCAGCCGGTGCCTCTATGCCTCCGGGTCTCAAAGAAGTACTTGCATCCAAACATCCGAACCGAACCTTTTCAAGTCGCGATATACCAAACAGAGCGTACAGCGAAAATAAAAACGGGAAGGGGGTCTCGGCTTGCTCATTTGCACCCTTGCATTTTAGGGTATTGTAACTTTGCCCAGAAGTTTGCCACTTTCAGTGGAAAGTATTTCCGGCCTTGTACTATATGGGGGTGGTTCGGTCGTTGTAAGTCACCAAATAGTAGGGGCGGGAAGTAATCTTTGGTCATTTATGTAAATTTTTTGCCATAAAAGGGTAGGATTAAAGTCAAACAAAGCATATCAAATTCTTAGTAATGTCTTATTTATGCAGAAAATGATTAATCAGCCGGGTATTTTATCATGCATATGAAGTATGATAATATAGTTGCTGTTTTCGTTAGATTTTTTCTTGAAAACTGTTTTGAAGATTTAATTTAAAACATTTGCAAAAATTTCACTATTGAAAAAGCGCTTAAAGCCCTCACCAACCGTAAACTAAATCTTATAATTGCATAATCTGGATCAGAAAATGTATCTGAAAGAGTATTTAAATCGTCTTGCCAGCCTTCCTTTCTCATTATGCCTGCACTCCTCATTACATGCTGATAAGTTAGATAAATATAGGTTAGACCTATCTTGGTTTATGCGGCTTACGGCTTGTGGTTTTGGTTGGCGGATCAGAAGAGAGTTTGCGAGCGGATGCCGCATTCCCAGCTAATCTCGAACGGCCAGCCAGCAATTTACTCAGTCTATATATAGCGTTCATTGAGAGAAACACAGCCAAGCGATTTTAATCGCTTTGAGTGAAATTTCAGCCCAAATTTACATATATACAAGTGCATGCTCATGTGCGGGCTCGAGGAATGAGGAATGAGCTGACCTCCTGCGATTGACCCCCACTTCCTGTCGTGCGTCCAACGTCTTCTTCGTTTTATTAATTTTAATTTTTAACCTTTGACTGATGCAACTGAGGCATGCCGAGTGGGGGATCGGACTGTCGTCAACTGTCGTCTAGGAGCGCGCACTGTACAGTGCACTACAGAGGGCACGAACACTCACTCACTCGGGCACTCGCTCGCAGCATCATCGAATTCAATTAAATTTAATTTAAGATTACAATGCGATGCCAAGGCGCGTTATTTGATATGCGACGAGCTCCATTTCAGCCGAGGCGATGAATGAGCCACGACTGACCTTAATGGATCCACGTCCACATGCTCATAGAGACGGAGCTACGTTTGTGATCCGTGGCGTGGGCGAGAAACGGCCTCGGAGTGATGCCAGTAGAAGTCCCCCCTTTTTTTTCGACCCCCTTTTTCACTATTTCCCTGTACTGTACCAATTAAAAGAGAAATGCTGCTCGCTTGAGTCTCAAGTCCCGAGTCCCGGGGGTTGAGAGACCGCTTTCGCTTCTGTTTTCTGTTTCTGCTGCCGCTGCAATTATCAAAAAAAAAAAAAGAACAACAACAATGATATACTGAAAAACAGACATATGCATATATAATTTGTACCAATTAAATTTATTTATACAACATGCACTCGCGCAGAAGGAAACCACCATTGCTCCAGACCCAGACCCCAGCTCCTGCTCCGATTTCTGTCCCTATTCCAAACCACGAAGCTTGGCTCGCTCTCTTGGCTAATTAGTTTTAATGGCTCCATTAGACGATGATGATGATGATGGAAATTGAATCTCCTCGAGTGCCACGCCCCAGAAAATCCCCTGTCCCCTGCTCTCGTGTTTGTAGTTGTTTTTGGTCTAGGAAATTAGTTTAATTTTTGGCTACAATTGGAAAGAAAAAAAAACACAACAAGTTTGAACTGCCAGCGGTTGGTTCTCTCTTTCTCTCTTTCTTTCTTTCTCTCTCTATCTATTTCAGAGCACTGCCAATTCCTTGAGGCGCCTTATGCCAGTTAGGGTAAGCTGCAAATTCAAAAACCAAGCAAACAGAAACAACACGAACACAATTAGGCTACAACACAATATGTAAAACCCGATGAAAACTACAGACACCATATACAACTTTCACATGTCTTGTACTTAATTTAGTTAACAAAAATACCCATCGAGCCATTGGCCAAATTATTGTTTGCCCCGCCGTCTGACTCGTACCCTTGATTTTGGGGTGCGTCTGCGACCCGAGGGGTCATTGGCTTGGCCTGGCCAGGCACTTGGCACCCGGGGAAAAATCAAAATGCGCTTTCCGAAACCCTCCCCCTTTTGGGAGCTGCTGCTGCGTGAAATGTTTGCATAGTAAATGAGACGCCATACCCCTTGCAGAAAGGAAAACTCTTTATCGATGACAGGATAATACTCTAACAATTGCTACAAATTCATTAGGGCTTCCGAAAAAGACTCCCCGGGGAAAGGCACTCGCGTCCTTATCGCTACGATCTGCCAAAAGGGCCGGAAACTCCCTTGCGTTCATCATCATCAAATGCAAAACATTTCGATAACGAAAATTTATGAAAGTAATTGCATCTAATTGTCAAAGGCAACCCCTGGGGGGTTGAAACTAGAAAGGATGCTGACAGATGGGCCATGGAAAATGGCCGTTGAGCGAAAGTGTCGCTCCGGTTTTCAAGTAAACAATATCTATTCGGCACAACCAACTCCCATTGAATCTCTCGAGAACCTTGTGGTACCTGAGCGTATCCCATATCAACCTGTGTGTGACATATGCCACAACCAATCCCTAATACCCACTTGGCCAGCAGGGCACTTTCCTTTAGATAAGCGAAAACATTTTGAGAGCGAAATAGAAACCGGCCAAGCAGTTCTGGCCAAAACCGGAGACGGGATAAGAACAAAGCCAGCGGCGACTCGAATGTCCACGACCAGGACAACCACACCGATATAGTTAACGACAGCGACAACTGACGGTCTCAAATTACCAAAAAGGAAAGAAGAAAAAGCAACCTGAATGGAGAACAAGAACACAAAGTATTCACACTCAGGGAAAATAACAATATTATCCTTGGAGAAGGGTATTTTATAATTAAAGTGTGTACTTATAGTTTCTAGGCAAGATAGTTTCTAGAGAACCTAAGACATATTTCTATCCCTCTTGAACTGCACTTTACTCTGTTTTTAATATATCTAAATACATCTTTTAGTACATCTACATATGCATAGCTTCCCTTTCCATAGTATGCACATTTAAATCAATAATAATTAGTTTAAAGTTAGTTTTATTGATTCACTTCTGCATTCACCACTTTTTCTCGGTGTACATGCGTGAGTATTGACGATGCCAGGGCATAGATATGTATGTGCAGCAGTCGGGAGGGGAAGTGGAAAATGGAAATGTAAAGGAAAAGGGAAAGGACAGACTTTAGAAGCCAAATTGCCATGACTCATGCTGGGCAACAGCAAAAACACGAGAGAGTCACACGAGCGTTTTAAAAGAGGGCACGGAAAAAGGTGTTGTCCTCGACAGGACATGCACCCACACAGGCACACACCAGACAGGACCTCATAAAGCTGACTGGGAATGTGCAGCGGGGCGTGGCGGACAGTGGTTCGCCTCGGACGCAGAGTGTGCGGTTGCATGTGGCAGGGGGCAGGTGGCAGTGCCGGGACGGGACGGGACTGTCCCGGTGCCCGCTCGGACCTGGTTTAGGGTCAGTGGCTGGTCTATTTGGGGTGGCTGGGAAATGCATTTTCACATCCCACATGCTCGCTAGAATGACACACTAGCCGCCACTATACAAACCACCCCGGGACTTACGTAATTGGTTCAATAAACCTTTTTTCAGGACACATGCATAATGTGCTGTTCCTCATTTTATTAGTTTGTTTGAGGTTGCCATGGAAGTTGGGACGGGCTGGTTGCCGTTTTGCCAAAACCGCCCAGCAACCGACGACGAACCAACCAACCACCCCGACAGGCACCCAACCCATCCCATTACCCCACCAGAACCACCACCCACTACTCGCACTCCCCACTCGGTTCGATAAGATATATTGGCAATATAGAGCGCATCGAATGAGTGTAACGAACCCGTTTTATCTTTGCAGTTCTACAGCCTGCTGGAGAGCAATCCCATTGCCAATGCGACACTCTCGCTGCGCAGCTGCACGATCTTTGTGCCCACCAATGAAGCCTTCCAGCGCTACAAGAGCAAAGCCGCCCATGTGCTCTATCACATTAGTGAGTTCGAATTCAATCAGGCTGATTAAAAATAATTAAAATATTCACATACTCACCCCGGCAGGCACGGAGGCGTTGACCCAGCCACAACTGAAGGGCTATGTGTCATCGGACATGGCCGGCAATCCGCCGCTGTACATCACAAGGAACACCAATGGTGACATCTTTGTGAACAATGCCCGGATCATCCCGTCGCTCAGTGTGGATACCAACAGCAATGGCAAGCGGCAGGTCAGTTGCCCCCATTCCAATCGCCATCCATTATGCAGGCCTATTAAATCTGTGTCTGCTTACAGATCATGCACATCATCGACGAGGTGCTGGAGCCGCTCACCGCGAAGCCCGGCCACACAGATGTCAGCAATAATCCGGATGCCTACATGTTCCTGAAGAACGCCGAGCAGTTCAACGTGGACAACATCGGAGTGCGCACCTACCGCAGCCAGGTGGCTTTGGGCAAGAAGGAGTCCGTCTTTGAGGCGGCCGGACAGCACACCTTCCTCGTACCCATTGATGAGGGCTTCAAGGTGAGCTCATGTTACCATTACTATTTGTATAGATTCTTTAGAAACCCTCTTGGATTGCAGCTCTCAGCTCGCAGCAGCCTGGTGGATGCCAAGGTCATTGATGGCCACGTGATACCCAACACTGTCATTTTCACTGCCGCCGCTCAGCACGACGATCCCAAGACTTCCGCCGCCTTTGAGGATCTCCTCAAGGTCACCGTTAGCTTCTTCAAGCAGAAGAACGGCAAAAGTAAGATAAGGGAGCGATTCGAAGGGAATTATTCTTCAATTACTTATGCCATTGCAGTGTATGTCAAGTCCAATACTATTATCGGAGACGCCAAGCACCGCGAGGGCGTAGTCCTGGCCGAGATCGTGAAGGCCAACATTCCAGTGCGCAACGGAGTCGTCCATTTGATCCACCGTCCGCTAATGATCATCGATACGACGGTCACCCAATTCCTGCAGGTATGTGGGGTGTCGAAGGAAACTGAACTCTGCCATTGTAGACACAACACCGACACAGACAGACAGTCCACAAGACACACACACACACGCAAATAGAGGCAGTGATAGTGCCTGCGGCTTGTGATAAGGCTTGGCATTTTGATTGGCTCGGCACGCACTGAAAGATAGCGCCGCTGTCGGCGGCCAAGAAGATACTAGGAAACCAATTGAATCGCTTGCCAGCCCCCAGCGAATGCTACAAACACATAAATACATTTCTAGCACTCGGCTTTTCTTTGCTTTTTGTTGAGTGTCTTCTCAGTACCATAAAAGTGCCTGGCAAAGGGGGAAAATTCCCCGGGCCAAAGTTTCCACAGCGCTCAACCGAGGGCAAAGCCAAACCAAATGATCCTGCACCCTTAAACCACAGATTAGACACATACAATATACTCTAGATTCAACCAAAAGTAACTAACCCTAATTATTACAAATCAAACCCAAAGTCTGATTCTACCTAGAACTGAGTTTAAAGCGGCGCACTCGCCGAAAACTGGTGCAAAATGCCTAAAACTAGATAGGAATCTTGCCCAGTTCCTGATTTTCTCAATTCGGTTCCATGTAAAATCAAAAGCAAAATTTTATTTTAAAATAATTTTTAAAATATAAATTTTATTTTAAAAAAATTTTGGGTGTAATGTAAGTATTGCCAAGAAAAATAGAAAAACCAAAAATCAATAATATACCTAAAAGCCATGTATTTCATGTAAATCTTTCAATGAATCAGAGTTCCCTATCAAAATAACATTTCAAACTGCAATCGACTGAGTCAGCATTGGGCAAGGCGCTCCCAATTGGCCCTCTGAACGAAATTCGATACGTGATTTATTGGCTAAGAAACTGAAAACAAATTGCTTACACATGGCAGAAAGCGCTTTGCTCGATCTGAACTGGAATCGACAAAAACTTCATTCACCAAAATATTCCCATTGTTCTTTATTGAATGTATTGGTATTTTAAGCGAAGGAAGAAATTAAGATGTTCATTAATTGGCTGAAGATCGATGTTCCCTGCATATATCAATTAATCTATGATCAGTCACCGATCATTCGCTATTCGCTCGCTATCAGCCGGCATGCTTGATCACAATCGTAACCGTAGCCTGTACTATATATATGTTTCTTCAGCGCATAATCTGCAACTTCCACAGAATGGCTATCTCCCTCATGGACATTCACACCCATTAAATACAGTGCGTTTCTTGACTATGGGACTGCGTTCTTTCTTTGGAACCTAATTCCGATAGTAGTTCCTGTTTAGTTGTGAAACGGACTGTGCAGTTGGCATTGATCAATCGACAGATCGAATCGTCATATCGTTTATCGTATTATCATTTTCAAAATTTCAATCTAGTTCTGTTGTAATTACTCGTGTTACCTCTCTTTTGGCTACACTTACTGATCCATACTTCCTCTATCCTTTGTTTCTTATTTAAAACTACAAAAAAACACAACCCAACCACATATCGCTCTAATATTGAACCGATGCACCGAAACAATTGACAAAAAACCAAAACCGTTGACGCATTCAGTCGTTCAAGGTAAACTGAACCAAGATCCGATTTATATATTTATTTTAGTGATTTCTTTAAGAGTTGCATTTTGATTTGCATCCCCCGAAAGCTTTATGACTTTTGCATGACTCTCCTTTCGAATAAGGCTTTGATTTTGTTAAGTTAAGGGATTGAAGGGGATTTTATATAAGCCACCTAAGGGTAGAATATGCAGCACTACCTTAGATAAACTCACATATTATTTGTATAGCTAGGAATTAGAGCTGGAAAAACATCGATGTTAATCGATTTAAAATCGATGTTTCCGTACTAAAACATCGAAAACTTCGATACTTTTCCAGCTCTACTAGGAATGTATTATATTAGGTGTTTTGTCAAGATGGCTTGGTGAAGAATTTATTGGACCTTCGATTCAGTTTTATTTAAAGTTTCATTCTTGCTTCTTCCTTTTATAACATATTATTTTCCTGACTGTGCGTTTGAATTATATGTTGTCCTGTTTTGGCTTTATATTTCCATTTCATTCTCTAAACTGGCTGGAATGTTTAAGAGTCCTCTGAAATGTTTTTGTACTGGTAAATGTAAATTATAATGTTTGATTCGCTGTAAACGTTGAAAAGTGCACGCCAAGTTCAATAGAGCTCAACAATTGTGTAAATATATAAACAAGACCGTTTGCCTGCTAACTGCAAAATGCCTAAGAACAGCGAAAATAAAATATATTTCCATTGTGCTTCTTCCAAACGTGTTCTTCTGTGGCGGAACAACTCTATGTGGCACTCTGCGTGGATACCAAAAATCAAAACCAATTAATATCCGATTTCTTTGAATCCTATTCGAATTTAAACTCGAACAACTTCCCTACTTCTGCCACTCCGTGTTGTAAATCGATTTAGTTCATGAACGTAAGTAATATTCACACCAGCAACCACAACAAGCAGAACAAGTACAAGAACCACATAAACAACAGTCATGTCAGTGCAACGCTTCGCTATCAAATTGCCATCCAACCCAACCACCGCACAATCGAATCACCAATCGAATAATAATTGAATAATTCGTTGGATTTAATTCAATTAAAAATGAAATAAATTCTTAGACAGTAGTATTGAATCATTTAGCATTATTCCCATCGATTCACAACTCAATTTGGCTAGCCATTAAGTCCCCCACCCAAGCTCGAATTGGCCCTTACCTCGTTATATGTGATTTCGTAATTGTTTGTAACCTTAAAATCTGAAAGCTTATGCGTATCCCTTCCATGCAACAGTGTGTTTTATTTAGATTATTATTTCGTGTTTTGGGAAGTAATTCCACAGAGTTCGAATTCAACTGAATAATTATGTCTTCTCTTTCGAAGGAGAATGCCGAGAACGGAGCTCTGCGAAAGTTCTACGAAGTTATCATGGATAACGGAGGTGCCGTCTTGGACGACATCAACAATTTGTCGGAGGTGACCATTTTGGCGCCCAGCAATGAGGCTTGGAACTCCTCCAATATCAATAATATTCTGCGGTAAGATACCTAAGTCGAAAAATCATGGCTTATATTATTTATTTCGATGTTTAATGACTTTTACAGAGACCGCAACAAGATGAGGCAGATCCTGAACATGCATATCATCAAGGACCGCTTGAATGTGGAGAAGATTCGACAGAAGAATGCTAATTTGGTTGGTATCCCACAGCATCTAGTAAAGATTAATAGTGGCTAAGTAAACCTTCCTTTTTCCTGCAGATTGCTCAGGTTCCTACTGTGAACAACAACACCTTCCTCTACTTCGATGTCCGCGGCGAGGGATCGGATGCCGTGATCACCGTTGAGGGTGGCGGCGTCAATGCCACCGTTATCCAGGCTGACGTGGCCCAGACCAATGGCTTTGTCCACATTATCGACCATGTCTTGGGCGTCCCCTACACCACTCTTCTTGGCAAACTAGAGTCCGATCCCATGATGAGGTGAGCCTTAGTTTGGGAGTGCGTATAAATCCTCCTTTTAAATGAGCATTATCCCCTTAGTGACACCTACAAGATGGGCCAGTTCTCGCACTTCAACGACCAGCTGAACAACACCCAGCGCCGCTTCACCTACTTTGTGCCCAGGGACAAGGGCTGGCAGAAGACCGAGCTGGACTACCCTTCGGCTCACAAGAAGCTGTTCATGGTCGACTTTGCCTATCATGTGAGTCGAGAGTCCCTGCTGCTTTGCATCTGCCAAAACTCACTGTTTTCTCTATTAAAATCCCCCCAATAGTCCAAGTCCATTCTGGAGCGGCACTTGGCCATTTCGGATTTCCCGTACACCATGAAGGATCTGGTTAAGTTCTCGCAGGAATCCGGCAGCGTTGTCCTACCCACATTCCGCGACTCCCTCAACATCCGTGTGGAGGAGGAGGCTGGACGTAAGTATCCAATCGTTGGAGCCAAGGGCTCAGCTGCTTCTTCTTTCAATTCAATTCAAGTCGATTCGATTCATTGAAATTTGATTTGATTCTATTGGTACTCTCTCCTTCCCCACCGTGCTGTATTACTAACCGAACCTGTTTTTCTACCACTCTCGAACTAAATTTCTCGCTTTGTGCTTAACTAAATCTAACCGTTGTCCAATCGAAAGATCTACATGATGAGTATGCTAGTCACGAATGGACTGGTGAGTTCTGTCGTTTGTCAAACCCACATCGCACTGCCACAACAACAAAAGAAACCCCGACCTGGCCATAAACATGCCCGTCCATAGCTCTATCGCTCATTGGGCAATCCACTAGCATTTGTAGTCAACCATCCAACAGCATCTGCTATCATTTCCGGCCATTTCTAACAAGAAGTACCCTCCTCTTTCAGGCTACGTGATCATCTGGAACTACAAGAAGATCAATGTGTATCGGCCGGATGTGGAGTGCACCAACGGGATCATCCACGTCATCGACTATCCGCTCCTGGAGGAGAAGGACGTGGTCGTGGCCGGAGGTAGCTATTTGCCAGAATCAAGCATTTGCATCATCCTGGGCAACCTCATAATGATAACAGTAGCCAAGTTCTTGAACTAAACGCATCCGATATGTAAAAACCAATCCAATTCAGTCAAATCCAAAGCAAATGCAAATCAAACAACAGCCACAACAACAACAACAGTCGTCTACTGAACAAGAAACCAACAACACACTCACTCTTAGAATCAGAATCAAAATCAGAATCAGGCTAATGTGACATCCCACCAGGATGTAGATAATCAGCACTAGTTTGTTGATACTGATATCGAGAAAGCCACAAGCAACCGAAACTGTATCTGTAATATATATATGCGTCACAAGGAACGATCATCATTCCAACATGTCCACCCACACCCACACCACACACACCATACACTCCACCATCACACCCAGAAAACACACGCATGCAGAGAACAGAAAACTGCCTGCTCAACTCGCTTTAGCATCGACAGCTTTTTCGCTAAACAGCCGAGAGGAATGAATAGATAGGATGGCGACGATGAAACTCCTTACTTTTAAGTATTAAACTCGAATACCCCCTTCTAAGGCCTTATGTATTATATGAAATATACAACTCTCTGTAAAACATTTTACTTTTATGTTCGACCTATGCCTATATGCATCATATACTGGTAGCTTACGTTCATCAGCTCGCTAGGTTTTAAGTTTAGACCCACGTCGATCTGTCTGCCTATATGTATTGACATTGATATCGTACCATATGGAATATCTCCCGATTGTGTTTATGATTTTAAGTGTACATTTTTTTTATGTGAATTGCTTGTTTATTTAGTTAATGGTCTAATTTATGATTTACGAAATGAGTTATGTTAAGTAGAATGCGAATCTCATTGTACATGTCGACGCTGAAGCATACTCTCTCATTACATTTAAACCCTGCACATAAGTCTATACATACATACATGAACATGTAACGAAACGAAGTCATTGTAAGATTCGAAAGTGTGAAATTTTATAAATAAACTGAAAGTTTTTCATTTGAACCTAACTCTTAAGCCCGCCAGCTGAGCTCGAGCGACCAATGTAAGCTCAGAACTATATCAAAGTCGGACAAGAAGAAAAGAAAGCAATGCAACTGAATCAAACAGACAACAAATGCAAATATAAGAAATGCCATCCCTGCACTTAGTTGTTAGACCCGCCGCTATGCATGTGAATCCCCCATTCAAACTACACACACACTCACACCCCGAACAGGAGACATGGAGCGAGAGCAGCAGCTGGGTTAGTCCAAGGACATTAGAATCTTTAAGATGAATAACGCCATACGCTCCAGTTTCTGTTGAAATTATGTTCGCTTTCGATTTCATATAGCAATTCAGATGTATGGCCGTTCGGCATCTAAGTGATTTTATTGGTCCTTGGTTAGTCCCATGTGAGACGACGACAAGTTGGAAACTGTCAACTACAAACTGCAAGCTGCATACATCACAAATATATCGTGTAATCCTGTCCAGTAATCCCCATCTCTACACATGTCATCATCGAATGGATTTTGATACCAATTTTAACTTGCAAAGAACGAAATTCCCCTTGTTGCATTTTAAACTTTGTATGTAGTGGAAGAACCTAGATATTAGTCCATAGTCCGACCCAATCGCTAACTTATATACCAACTCTCTTTCTATTTCTCTCTGTCTCTCCCCCTAATGCTATGTACTTATAGGTTAGACATTGTAACTAGTGTTAACCGGGCAAAAGCGAACACTGAACACTGAAATGTACTATCCCTAAAAGATAACTATCAGCCTACCAGTACACACTCACCAGTCTCAACAACAATCACCACCTAAACCAAGCCACTTAGGAAACTCAGTCGCAAAGACATCCCAAAAAAACGTTGTGGCAGTATCGCTTCTCGTAGTTGCTAAATTCCCGATCCCATCCGATCGAACATTCCGGCAGTCTTTATCTTTAGTAGGTGGTTTAGTTTAGTTTCGTTCGGTGCAGTGCTAAGTGAGAATGTGCGCGAGAACGAGAAGATTAAGATGAATATTTGAATATAGAAGAGATTATACGCTAATGAAATGACACGAAAGCTTTAAGAAGGAGTCGCTGGAAGAGTGCGGATCGGAGATGTAGGATGGAGAGGAACCGCATTGCAATCGCAATTTGTGTCGTAGTCAGTAGTTACACGTTAAGCGGCGTCTTAACGTGTAACTAGTGCCTTACTAAAGATAAACGCATTACCTTAACCTTTATACAAATTTACTCGAAACATACTTGTGCCCCAAATAAAGTGCATACGTTCCGCTTCAAGAGTCATCCAGATACACCTACCTATATGGATGGACACCCAACAATACAAGTATAATAATAAAATTAACTACAAAATGATATTGCGCCACACGCTATTTACACCAAAATACACCAAAACAAATCGAGAAATGCATATTTTTCATATATTTAATTGTCAGAATAATATATAACGTATATGTAGTTTATTTACTGTACAACTCAAGAGTCGACAAAATGGAAATTAAATCACTTATATCGATGTATATTTAGCAATTGAGTTTCGAGGCAATGCGTTAGGATACGCGAATATATGAATAAATCTATATACGATATACGAAACCACGAAGCAAAAACTATGGAAAACTGCAGTGCAAAAGAATATTATTCCATTTTATTTTACGACAAGCGCTTTTTACAACTAAACCCAAATCCAATTCAATTACTCGTAAATGAACAGCAAGATTATATTTAGCATTAGTTAAACTAATTAATACATGTACTAGAAAACCGAATGTCAACCGAGAATCTTCAGCATGCTTGAGCGAATAATAAAACTTAAAAGAAATTAACTATAAATAAATTAAAGACTTTACTTGAGGGAAATGGGAAAATTAGAGAAACGGAAGAACAGAAGGTTTCCTGACATAGAAAAGTACTCTTAAAGGTGAGTTATTTAATTTGTCTCGTTTCTATTTCGTTGTTCTTGTTGGACAATCTCTACACTTGGCCTTCCCAGTTTAACTTCACTGCATTAACATAAATTATATAAATTTCAAATAATAATATTAGGAACCGACCATTTTGCTCGGAAAATAGCTATTTTGAATTTAGGGGGAAAACTGGATTTTTTAGGGGGAAGGCAAAATT
>JAEIIF010025153.1:0-14052 GCA_018874455.1 Drosophila trapezifrons
TAATCGCGACTGCCTGAGATTTTTTAGGGGGAAAGCCCGTTTCTCTTCTGGCAACACTGGTATTGATTGTGTTTTGGTCGAATATTTATTGTAATTTGCAAAAAGTGGTACTGGTTATTTAGCAGGTTGCAGAAATGTGCCTAATATCATCAATGTGTCAGTTTTCTTCAGGTAATAATCGCATACGCCAGTAAGGGCATTCGAAATCTGAGTGAGGGAGAGTGCTGTATACACACTGCGCTAATTTTGCTTGCATATATTGTGTGTACATATATGCACTTAAATACATATATAAATATCAAAAATAACAATTTAGGACGAATTTATAACGGGAATACAAATGCGTATGTAAATCGCGTTTATTATTGTTATTTTGAGGGCATGTGCCTGTGTGACAAACAAATTCATTACAAACATACAAGCGTGCATACATACATATGAACAAACAACCTTCTTAATTTAAATTGAAAGTCCCACATCGTTGGAGCCGGTTATATTAATGTATTTAAATTCCTTAGAGAAAATAGTGTAAATTTATGTAAGAAGGTTTATCGAGTATCCAGTGGGAGTTAGAACGTGTGGTCAGTTGGGGGCCAGTGCCAGTCAATTATTGGAAATCAACCCAGCTCAGACTATGGGGAATATTCGGATTTGGTCGGCTTGGAAAGTGCAGTTCTCATTTGCTAAAATGGAGCGTAGAAGTTATAAGCAAATAAAAGGCCATAACACAAAATGTTGCGGTAGAAAAAATATAGGCGCGGGCCGTGCTTCCCCACGTGACACGCAGGCGTGTGCGTGTGCCAAAATTCCGTTTCAGCGCATTCAGAATGAAAGTGGATTTGAAATGCTATTGTTTTTGAGTGTTTCGCCTCGAATAGTAGTAACTGGAAGCAGATATCGCAGTAATAAAGCACAAATAGGCAACTAGACTGATTCTCTATTAGACTTAACATTTTAAAGATACAAAAGAAACATCCGATGGCCACTTTTAATTTGCTAAAATTTTTCTCGCCTGTTTTCCCACATCTGAGTTTTGGGATAATTGGATCATTTTATTGACTTTTTTAAAGAATGCTCTTAGATGTGAATGCGAATTTGGTACATGAGTATCACACGTTCTATATGTCTCATATATTTTCGGATTTTATGGTTTCCTGAGAAAAAAATTTATTTAAACCTTCCAAAGCTCATATAGATTATCATCAAATTAACTAAATTTTCTTCTACATTGAAGATGTTTCTTAAACTTATACCATAAATATTATAGAATATGTTATTAAAAGGTTAATTGTGTTTCTAGTACTGTATAATAAACTTAAAAGCGGGTAAACATTCATAAATTATTTTTTCTATTTGCAGCTTATTAGCCTCAAGCGGTACATAATGCTATTTGACTTGGTCGACGGAACACTATCTGATGTAAGTAAAACATCTCTTATGGTAAAGAAATAAATCGCATCGATAATGTTCGTGCCTAGCTTAACTATAGCCTTAAATGCATGTTTAACCAAATACCTAAGCAGCCAATTAAACAAACATGATTTTATTTAAATATTTCCAAAAAGTCTGTGTAAACCTTTAAAATAATCAAACCTATAAACTAATAATAATTATAGAAAAAAAAAAACAGAATTATGTAACCTAAAACGTCCGAACGCATTTTAGACGGATACAATTAAAATAAATAATAATGAAAACCCCGTTAAAGTATCTTATACCCTTGCAGAAGATTGTACAAATTGCCCAAAAGTTGACCGTACTTTTATTTTTTTGACGAAGTGTTTACAAAATATTATACAACATATTCTGTCTGTTGTTCCAAAATCTTTACAGAAAGATTTAACAAAATTATATTTTTAATTTAATGCCATTTCAAATAAAAATAAAAAGAACGTGTTTCGTGTATGTGCCATAAAATATTGAAACTAAACCAAAACTCTCCGTTTGCACTATTAGATCGTTGATCTAAGCTTTCTGCAGAACGGCATTTTGCTCTCTGACGGGATCGTACTTTGTGTGGCGTTTTGATTAAACTTTAAAGGGAACCACTAACCCTTCTACGTGGGAACGAACTGATATAAGCTTTTAATTTGCAGCTCTGCATTTGCTTGTATATAAATAATTTTGAATAACAATAAAAAATGTTTTATAAATGGAACTTGGCTTAAAATCTATTGGTTTTTAATTCTATTTATTAATATTAAAAAAGCTGAAACCATTTAGCAAATATTGCTATTATAATAATGCAGCTTTTACGCTGGGATATGATATATCTTTACTAGGAAAACTATTTGACAACAATTAACTAATTTTTCTTATTCAAACTGTTTTTTAGCAATTTTAAATAAAATTAATGGCATTAATAAAGAAAACGAATAAATAATAGTCCTTGGTGAGCGTTGGCAACCCTAATTTCTCTTTCAAAAAAGTCCTACCGTGTACAGAAAATATGGTTAACCAATAATCGTCCTGTATAGAGACAATTTCCGCGCATGCGCCTCAACCATTTGATTAGTCCTTCGGTACACACCAGGTTTGAAATATACAAGTTAATAGTCAAGTACAACTTTGCTTATTATTATCAAGAAAATTTTTATAAATGAGTCGCTCGTTCAACCATCATTTGTTCGTGCCACAATTCATACATATCGTTAACGTAATGCTATACAAGCAAAATTATTGATTTGGAGGAGTTTTTCTGTCCACAAATAAAAATTAAGTCAAATGTACACACCTGGCAAAGCAATTTAAACAAAGAAAAAATTAAATAGACACAATTTAGCTCCTAAAACGTTAAAAACAGTGAAAATATGGGGTGCTTGAGTAGTAAAGACCGTTTAACCAAAGAAGACATGGAGTTCTTAAAAACCCATACGAGATATGACGAGGCTACAATTAAAGAGTGGTATAAAGGATTTAAGGTGAGTACAAATATTACCACACCAATGAAAAAAGTCTCAAAAATATGTACGTTCGTCTCTTTTTGTGTAGCAAGATTGTCCCAACGGCCGATTGACGCCAGCTAAATTTGTCGATATGTATAAAATGTTTTTTCCATCCGGAAATGCGGAAGAGTTTTGCGACCATGTTTTTCGTACATTCGATATGGACAAAAATGGATATATTGACTTTAAGGTAATTATTCTGCAATTACTCATTTCTCCCTCGGCTTCAGGATACAGAATTTAATTTGAAGGCTATGTTTCGGGCTAACGAGTAAATAGGAGAAGAAATAAAAGCAAAAGGAATAAATTGTTGCGCAAAATATGAAGCCCAGTCGAAATATAATTCCAAACGCCGTGAAAGTTAATTTTAATACGAGTAAACCTAAGTAAACGAAGACTGTCAGTATAATGCAGGTGAAAATTAAAATCTGGATAGGTGGATCCTTAGCAACCCAATGCTAAGAGATTCTTAGTGATTTAGCTACGTGGATCCAATACTTTCAACGGATTTAAAAACGCTTTCGCTAAGTCACTTGTACATATTTGGGTATCCATTGTTTTGCCTGTGGATTGGGATGATCGTATGTATATTGTATATGTGATGAGAATGCATATTGTGTTATTATTGTATAGATATGTATGCCAATATGTGGGCTCCCTTGACGCATGATACTTACATATAATAATAAAACAAACTAAATTAGCACCAATTATACTTATTAATACAAATACATTTTTTTTCAGGAATTTTTACTCGCAATAGATGTAACTTCAAGCGGAACACCGGAAGAAAAGCTAAAGTGGGCCTTTCGAATGTACGATGTCGATGGCAATGGTGTCATAGACATACAAGAAATGACCAAAATTGTTCAGGTATGACTTAATTTATTTTATTTTTTTATCACCTTACAATTTTTAATTCTTTACTGAACACTTCCATCAAAATTGGTCAAACTCTTACGGTATTAAATAATATTTGATGTATTTTCAGGCAATTTATGACATGCTAGGAGCGTGCTCATCTAATCGTCCAGCTGATTCAGCAGAGGAAAGAGCAAAAAATATTTTTGCAAAAATGGACGAAAATAACGATGGTCAATTAACCCAAGATGAGTTCTTGAAAGGATGCTTGCAAGATGAGGAGTTGTCTAAAATGCTGGCACCATAAACAATTATATCCTACAATATGTGTGTATTTGATGAAATCAGTAATGAAATGTATAAATATTTAATTTATATTTCTTATACTAAAATTAAACTACTATAAAACTATGAAATCATTAAACTATTTTGAGTGTGTGTCATTAAAACTTATTCGATATTTTTAGTTTTTTTACACTGCAGTAAATATGTTTCGTTTATATTCTACAAAATATTAGTTTTACCTATATTATATCATAGTTCCCGTCAGCTTTGTTATGTTGGTAAACTAAAGTGAAGCTGAAGCATATTGATAACAATCTCCTAAGAAAAGGCATTAAAAACGACTCAATATATTGGTAAAATACTTCAAGTTAGCTCTTATTTTATCTATACCCCTTTACCATTAATGATTACTATCAAGTAAATAACTAGTTTATTACGGCAACTTAGAAATTAGAAACTCACCTGACCCAGATCGACTTATTTCAATCTTATGTACACTATTGTTAATCTACTATTGATACGAATATCTTCTTCGGTTCGTGCGACCAGATGTAAATTTGTTTTAATTGCATGGAGGGTATATATTTTGGTACTATGCCTATATATTTTAAATATATTATAATGGTAATTTGGGTATTCAGTAGAAATATGCATTTACGACACTAAAACTTCTTTTCTATTTTAGCCTAGCATCTCTATGATGGAAAGAGACCAAATCCAATTTGTGAATTTTGTATGTAGGCTGGTTCCATACTATGTTATCAATAGTTTTACTTTAAGAAAAGTAAATTTTTAAGATTATTTATAATTAAACATAAGGTGACATATTTTCATAAGGGTTTACACGACAGCAAGATGGTAAAATGATCTTGATTGGCAATGTGCATAATTTGGTCATCCTTTAACAATCGGTCTGCAAGGGTATTCATATCTTCGGTACCCGATGAAACCTTTCCCCTGATTTCTTAATATATAGTTGTTAATTACAAATATTGCATTGCATTTTAAGATAACTGTATAATGAAATTGTTCTGCAACAATGGGAAAGCAAAATAGTAAACTAAAGCCTGAAGTTTTGGAGGACCTCAAACAAAACACAGAGTTCACAGGTAAGTGCTTTTCTAATACTAATTCAAGGACAATGGTCCACTGCTCGGTGGCTTAAATAAATGTTTATGTTTTAGATGCTGAAATCCAAGAATGGTATAAAGGCTTTCTCAAGGACTGCCCAAGTGGGCACTTATCAGTAGAGGAGTTTAAGAAGATATATGGGAACTTTTTTCCATATGGTGATGCCAGCAAGGTAAGACTTGGTTAATTTATTATTCACTAAAAAAATGTAGAAAATTATTAAACAGTTTTATAAACACGTAATAATTTGGCCTACATATTATGTTTCTCAGTTTGCAGAACATGTGTTTAGGACATTCGATGCAAACGGCGATGGCACTATAGACTTTAGAGAGTTTTTGTGTGCACTAAGTGTCACGTCTCGAGGTAAACTCGAGCAAAAACTAAAATGGGCATTCTCAATGTATGATTTAGACGGGAACGGATACATATCGCGGCAGGAAATGCTTGAAATTGTTACAGTAAGATATAAAACTAGTTTTTTAACTATTATATAAATCTTACATTCTTTCCATAGGCAATATATAAAATGGTGGGGTCGGTGATGAAAATGCCAGAGGACGAAAGTACTCCTGAGAAACGAACCGATAAGATTTTTCGCCAAATGGATCGAAACAAGGATGGAAAATTAAGCTTGGAAGAGTTCATAGAAGGAGCCAAAAGTGATCCATCAATAGTACGGTTATTACAGTGTGATCCGCAGTCCCATTAACTAAAATACTATTGAAATGCAAGCAATAATCATTTAACAGTGTATAGAGTAATTGCGAATTGAATTGTTTTGTTTCAGTATGGCCATTATGTATATTTCTTTCTAATAATAAACAATTCTTATAATATTAAATTATAATATTAAATAATATCTATTATGACCGTTCCAAAACACCCATGTTAAGGTTTTAAATTTTTCATAATAAAAAGATCATAAAGGAAATTTGTTTGATAATTTTTAATTGAGATATTAAAAACAAAAAGTAAGTATAAACATCTTTTATAACCGGGAATCTCGAGAAATTGCCTTTAGGCTGATTGATTCATCACTTGTCGACATTTGACTGTTAAGCTATGTAGTTTTTATGGCGTGAGAAATGGGGAAATAGGCTAATTAATTACCATAAAATCCGGTGGCACTGCATCACTGGAAGCATACCTAGGGTGCATTCATAGAGATCACGGGCGCATTCAACAGCTTATGTAACAATGCGAAGCCCGAGAGCTACATATTGCGCTTCAAGGCACTTAAAAATCTGCAGAGCTTTAGGAGGATATAGAAAACAGATCGAATGGTTAGGGAGACAGAGGCCCGCCCCGAGGAGGTCTGCGGTTTTTCCTGTTCCTACTTAAAAATTCGAACGAAAAGCTCCAAAGCTAACCTTAGCAGAAGACATGGATAATTATTATATAGGCAAACTTCCAGCGACAAAACGCTCTGCCCTGAAACAGATGCTTAATGAGAGACTATCCTAAGTGCAGGAAGCTGGGTTTAGAATAAATGCGAACAAAACATACCGTATTCCACCAAAGATTAGACAGGATATCAGTGATGCCTAAAGAAACTGCTAGGGAAAGGGTATGGCAATAAGCCACCCAAACTAGTATCATTGATAGAGGCCTCGAGAGAAAGACCGACAAAATAATTAGGCAAGAAAAAAATAAACTTCATTTATTATTCATTTTTGTAATATATGTATATATTTGCATGCGATAGCAATTTTCAAAGCACATTCATTTTGTATAATAGTTTCTCGTATTAGGTTTTAGATAGCTTTCAGAACTTTTCGGAAGCGGTCCAGGACAATGTTTGCGTGGTATTCCTTGAATACTAAAGCTGGGCGGAATCGAATGGAAATATCCCCGCATCCTCCAGTTTGGATGCCGTGCAACTTCAATGCTCCAATTATTTGATCTCGCACTTTAGTGTTGGTGCAGTTGACTGCCAAAAATGTGCCACGCCCGCGTGTCGAGTTCAATATATGTGGGAATTCTTGCTCCAAGCTCAATAAACCATTTTTGAGAACCTTTCCGGCGACGTTTACTTTGGCCAAGAGGTTGTCTTCCTGGATTACTTTCACAATTTCTTCCAGGAGCAGCACTTTTCCCGGGTCTCCCATCCAGGTATTGAAAATCCTGTACGGCTCATTGGGAATAAAATCATCGTTGTGGAAGTACCCTCCCAACTGCAGTTTCTTACTGAAGGTCACAACATCTGGGGGACTCTCCAAGTTAAAATGCTCATGGGCCCAGAACTTTCCGGTACTTCCTCCTCCAGTTTGCACTTCATCGATCAACAGAGCGATGCCCTTCTTCTTGCAAATGGCCTGCAGGTTTCTGAAAAATTCGGGCGACGCTTCGTTGTCACCTCCCTCACTTTGAATGGGTTCTACCACAATTCCGGCGACTGGATTCTTGCTCGAGTATTGCTCGATAAGATCCTGCACTTCGCTTAGGCTCTTTTCGTCCTCCTTTTTGTTGTACTCTACATTTTCTTCCAGAGGATATTTGTACTGAGGGAATGAGGCAATCGGCCAGTCGAAAGAGGGAACGTCTAGTTTATGAATATATTTCGAATGTGTAGTGGAAAGAGCGCCTAAGGTGCGACCGTGGAATGCTCCTTTGAATGAGAGAATACTAAGTTTAGGAGCTCCTGGAGGAATGTTGATCATGCAAGAGTTTTTCTCTTCCTCTGTCAGAGGGGCATTTCCGCGTAGTTTGTTTTGGTACCTTTAGAAAAATAAAATTTCGAATTAAAGTGATTATTCCGCGTTTTAACATTGCTTGATAGAGTTCGTAAATTAATAATTTAGTCGGCTTAAGTTAAAATTTAAATTCGGTAGAGATAAAAGTTTACCAACATCAATAATTATTATAATTAATTTAATAACGCACCAGATAAAAATACTCTTATATGCATTTTCGTTTGAGCATGAGCCGCACATCATCGTGGTAATTTTGTTAAGTCCTTTCGGTGCAATATTCAACAAAACAGAATGCAATTTATCTGGCCATTCCTTTCCAGGGAAGACACCAAGTGCTGGTCTGTTAATTAAAGCTGAAAAAAGTCAAAAATAGACTTCATGTTGAAGAATAAATGGGAACATCTATAACTTTCAGCATTCAATACTATTTATACATTTCGCACAATCGAAAATTGATAAAATTTTAATTTTCGGATGGGATACATTTTGACTGTTAGACTTACTTTTCAGGTTTTGCTCGTTGCTAAAGACTTTAAAGAGTCTTGGATGGTTATAGCCCAAAGGTACTGAGGAAATCTGGGTGTAGACATCGAGTAAAACATTTCCATCGACGTCGTGAATGTAGTTTCCAACGGACTTTTCGTAATCAGCAAAAAATTGGATAGTTCCGGTGGCCTATAAAAAAGCAATTTGTTTAAATTAATAAATGTCACCTAGACTCTTGGTTCCCTAATAAAATATATCTTTGTGGTCCTATATCCAAAAATAAAATTGATTGTCAGATAGGTGCATTGTATAATAAAATACAATACACAATCTTTATTAGCACTAAAACTGATAACAAACATTAAACTCACCTGAACAGAATCCAGGTGCTTTTTGAGCTCAATTGATTTCGGGCCAGGTATTGATTTAGTCCTCACCACAGGTTCCTTCGGTTCATTGTTGGTGGAGTACCTTTTGGTACTCAACCGATATAAGCCTATAAATAACGTAGTTACAATTACTTGATAAGTTTGAGAATTTTATGGACTTACTTTGCTTGGTAAGCGTATTTAGCCACAAGCTCCGCATGGTTACTCTCGAGTGCTCCGGGGTTAAGTGAAAAATTTGTTCAATAGGAAGACTAACGCATCACTAATACTTATTTATTAAAGAGAAATGTATATTTACAGAATACCAACATATAAATGGTTATGTATTCGGGTCCATACATATATCCATACACTCAAGAACAATCACACATTTGCAGCTTGGAACTTATCAATTTAGCTTTGGAAATTCCTCATGGTTCTGCGTCAATTACATATTCTCCTGTCCTGCCTAAATAAACATAATATATTCATTAAATCAGTATGATGCTATTTTAAACTGTAAGTGCAATACTACAGTATAATGTATTTAGTTAGTTTCATGCCTTAAATAGTTGCTAGTTACATTAAACAATTATAGTTGGACTAATAAAGATAGCTTTTTAAATTTGTTATTTATATTTATTCATATTATATGTTCATATATTTAACATGAAAAGGGACCCGGACTCCATGTCAAATATTTTTAAGATCGGCAAATGACAGCTGATTGCAGAAAGCCAACTGAATAAGAACAGCTGTTTTGAGTGGAGTGCGTTGTGTCGGATGGCGCTTTGTATAAAAATTGAGTGTTTTAGGGGGCTCTGATAACTTTTTTTTTTTAGTGACTTGTAAATACTAACGAATTTAATTGAAAAAAAAAAATATATATTTTACTTATTAATCTATTCATTTATTTGACACCATCTGATTATCAATCACTGTCCACATATCACGTAATAACGTTTTTTGTGATTTGACCCGCTTTCCTCATGTAATCAAGAGTAATCATAAAAGGAACCCCCTCTCAGATGACTACGTAATTATACAAGTTTTTGTTTCCAAAATGTATTTAAAAAAATTGTTTTTTTACGTAATTATTGTCCCTCCACAAGTAATCAAACATAATAATAATTATATTTTTTTTAATTTTATTAATTAATAACTCTATGCTATAATTTATACATTCATTAAAGCTCTTCTGAGTAAAAAAAACCTACTTTCTTCTTTTTTACTAAAAAACCATACATTAACCAAGTCAGCTGTTTGATAAGTAAAAACGATGGGAACATGAAATGTTCGATGACAAAACGATAACAAAAATATGTGAAAAGCAAAGCACCTTAAAATTGCAACACGCTTAAGATATGTGAAATCAGGAGCGCGCCAGTATATCAAATCATATATTCATAGGTAAAATAAATTAAATTAAAATAAGGTCGAAGATCAGCTGATCTGAGAGTATCATTATACCAATACAATAATCATAGTTGGCTATTTATTTATTTTAAAATAGATTTATAATAATAATATAAATTAAAGTACTGCATATAGTTAGGCCTAAATATGTATATATATTTTTTTAAGAAGAAGTTTAACTATTGAAAGTAAAATTCCACAATTTAACCTGTTCCATTTCCATTGTTTCAATCGAAAGTGTTGCCAGACGGAAAACTGGATTTTTAGGGGGTTATCTCAACTGCTTGAGATTTTTTAGGGCAAAGCAAAATTTTTATCTGGCAACACTGCGACGGCACATGCGAAATATACACTGAATCGGAGAATTTTCGTAAAATATGATTGAAATGAACAAAACTGCAATTGGAATTGCGGCGGGAGTGGCTGGAACTTTATTCATAGGATACTGCATCTACTTTGATAAGAAGCGCCGCAATGACCCAGAGTACAAGAAGAAAGTCCGAGAGCGTAAGTATATTTGACAGAAAAGTTAATTATGAAAGAAGCTCAACTTTTCATCACATTTTAGGTCGCCGCCGCAACAAGAAAACTGGCACTGCCAAACCTGGAATTCCAAATCTAAACGACCATGAAGCTATTGAAAGGTAAGCATGTCCGGATCGAAAGTCATTATATAATGCTGCACGTGTAGTTCCACCGATTCATAACATTCCCATTCATACACGCAATTGTTCTTTGTACGAAATCGATGTATGTACATACATACATATGTACACTCAGCGTCATATCTCTGCGTACAGCATAAAAAATCAAAACATTGACCTTAACGTCAAGTAACTCCGTTAATATTTTGCACTGCGAATCAAAAATGGGTTCATTCTCTTAGTCATTCAATTGACCGTCTCCTTAAATTTTTTCAGAATTTTGAGCTTAGAGCGGTATTCTTATAATAACCATTTTACTCAAACCCCTAAAATAAACACATCTCTCAAAAGTCTCAAAGAAAATCGTCATTAACTGGCAAATTGATTCCATTCCACGCCCAACTTTTAAGCAGTTTTAACTAAATTTACCTTCAATATGCCTATTAAAGCTCTAAGCTTCATAGTAGACTTTATTAAAGTTAGATGGCCCAAGCGATTGGCCACCATACACCCCTATAACATTACATAGTCTCCCTCCTGTTTTACTGTAGACAGATTCGGACTACTTACAAAATGTTGTACTTTTTTCGTTAGTTTAAGTTGCTGATAAGATAAGATGGGTTCGTCCAGTGCCTCGCTCATTTTTGCCCTCAAAATGCAAATTCAGAATGATTTTTCCTTCATCAACGCAAAAATCCTATCCCAAATAAAAATATTACCGAATAAAAATTTAAATTGTTGTATGCTGTACGCAGAGATATGACGCTGAGTGTAGTAACCGAAGAAATGATAATTCTTCATTCATTCATGTTCTTATCGACTAGTTAAAAAACTATTTCTTAAAATAATTATAACAAACCTCCCAAGTTTCTCAAGAGGAAATTATAGTAATTTGAAGAGCGCTTTCTCTTGTGAGTGAAAGGTTTTCCGACCATTTTGGAAATGAAGTCTTATTTACAAATTTACCAAGATCAAATTGTATTATTAAACTAATTCTAATGTGGACTTACAAGTGTCAAAGTTTTAAATTTCAAAATTTCTTGTGACAAAAAGTTGTGGAGCCAAGCCACCTGGACGTTCTTTATCCAGGTGGTATCAGCTGGATATCACATTACTTTAATAGAAATGTACATAGTACGTTGTTATCTTAATTATTTATCATGACTCATGATTAACATTAAAAGAGAATGGTACCCCTGTATAGAATTATATTGCGAATTTAAAAGTTAATAAATGCAAGTCAAGATGAATGTTGAATGATGAATGATGAATTAAATAAACTATTTTCATGTGCATCGAAATAATTTTGAGTGGAAATATAATAGAACAAAGTTCTTGCCAAAGTGTACGCTAGCATTTATACAGAAATTATATTTATAGCCGTTCTTTAATATTGCACCTATATATCTTTTTAGATACTTCGTGCAAGAAATCCAGCTGGGTGAAACCCTGATCGCTAGCGGAGACTTCGAGAGCGGTGTTGAACATTTGGCGAACGCCATCGTTGTGTGCGGCCAGCCGGCTCGCCTGCTGCAGGTGCTGCAGTCCTCCCTTCCAGCTCAAGTATTCGCGATGCTGATCGTCAAAATGCAAGAGTTCGGAAATCGGGCGTCGGAGGGGAACGACGGCCCCGTCACTTTGGGTCAAAGCTCGGGACAACCGCTGGAAGGCGCTAAGATAATAGAAAGCTCGTCGGGTGTAATTATTGATGATCTTGAATAATATTTGGAGATGGCTACATAAATTGAAATACAAATTTCAACAGTAGAAAATAAGGGCTTCATATATAAACAACATATTTCTTTTTATATATTGATTTCTCTGAATGTTCCCAATACATAAAAATAAATATGCGTAAACTGTTAACACTTAACGATTGTGTTCCGTACTTGGTTTATATGGTAGTTACGTTTAAAAGAATGTTAAATATTGACTTCTGCATACTTTCTCAATGTCCAGTGAAAATAAAATCCTACCATCTAGGATGGCAAATGTTACTTGTTATCAATCCAACTACTTTGAACTGCACATTGAGAAACAGAAACAAAGCTGTGCTTAGCCAGGCATTTTCTCCTCACCTTGGGTATGTTTATAAATGTAAAAATGTATCAACAATAAAAGATTAAGCAAATGTTGATAGAAAATATAAATGGCGTGGACTTTGTCGAATTAATTTATTTATAAACTTTTAATAGCAAAAAATGGCGTCAATTTCAATTTAACAAGATTATTTTACGGTTTTAAAAAAATGTTCCACATTTTGTACTACCACAAAAACTTCCAAGATGATAAAAACATTCTTATCTCTTCCAAAACAGATCAAGTTTGTTTAAAAATTTCGACCTGGAGCTGCTTGTAATCGTCATATGCATACAAAACCCATCATCTATAATACATTTGGACGTTGGAAACCTTCATTAATTGCCATTAATAAGCCATTTTGGATCAAGATCATAGCCCTATGAGACTCCTAAACTTACATGTAGTGTTTAGGAATGTATGGTAGTAAATTGGGCCTTCCGAGCAGACCTGTAGGAAAGAAAGCTTCTTGGTCTGGCGTTCATTGATGATAGAATCAAAAGTTGGCTAAGGCAACAAGAGTTTGCGTCGAGGATGGAAAGGCTAGAGATTTTCGAAATGTTGCCAAAAATTATTATGTTTATGTTTATTGTTTATTTATAAGAATATTGCACATAAGAACAAGATTTTTGCAACATTTTGTATAAAAGCTAAAATCAATGTAAAGCAGCTTGCAAGATATGCTATTTTTTCTTTTAGAGATTGAAGAAAAAAGCTGTTTTTGACGGCAAGAACGATCAAAAAAGTCTAAAATAATTCGAAGAGAAGAAACAAAAAATAGATGTTTTTTTAAAAATGTGAAACGTTTGATTTTATTTGCGTAGATGCTTAGAGTAGTCGTAGTTCTGTTATTTTTATATTATTATTCAAAATATGCATATAATTTCATCGATGTCTGCAGCTTCTTCGTGAATTTTATCCGATTTTTACGTATACGTAATATTAATTAAATGTAGTATACTAAAATTAATGTTAGCTGATAGCATTATGGTTAACAAAAGACTTAATTAAACCAATTTTGCTTGAAAAATAGCCATAGTTCCCGCTAGGCGCTATTTTTCAATTTATCTCGCTTTTACCTTTTGAAACAAGAAAGGAAGCTAACTTCGGTAAACCGAAGTTTGGATACCCTTGCAGTTTG
>JAEIIF010025199.1:0-10540 GCA_018874455.1 Drosophila trapezifrons
GTTTTCAAAAACGAAAACGGGAGAATCTTGCGAAAGTGAAAACCGGAGCCCGCCTGTATACCTTTGATTTTCATAACTTTGGCTAATAAAAATATTTTTCTTAACCTAAGCTACACCAAAAATAATTCCCAAAGAGGCGTCCTATTAAATATAAAATTGCTGCATCGCTATGAAATCAATGGCATTTTTTTGCGTGGTGTGCCTCTTTCCATCTCTCGCTTGGAGATCACCAGTGCAGCTCAACCGATCTCTTTGAGAACAACCCCCCTCTCATCCACTTCTCCGTGGAAAGCTCCCGGCAGTCAAGTTCAATGCTGTTCAAATGACGACAATGCTCGGGTGTCGTGTGTCTGTGGCACTCGGAATGAGTGGATAAGCCGCCGATTAGCATTATCGCTCGAAGTCCCCGTAATTGGATGGCTGGAGTCCACTAATATTCCACTCGCAGAGGGAACAGCTGTTTGCTTGCCACTTTTTTCACACAGTGAGATTGACAAACATCTTTTGCAGGAGGTTTGAGCGCATGTTTTATTCCTTTGATTAGCAGTGCTCCTATGATTACTTATCCACTTCTAGTGGAACTACGTGTATTTACTTACATTTTCCCAGAAAGAGGGCGCCCAACTTTGATCAAGATTACTTCCCTTATCTTTCCATACGAATTTCCCAGAATTGTGTTCTTTCCACCTGTTTTCTGAAAGATTACTCAATTCCTATCGGTGGTCTCTTTAAGTTTCTTTTTTTTAGAAATCTCTTGATTTTCCAGTAGGATCTAAACTATTCCAATTTCTAAGCATTAAAAGATTTCAAAAGCATAACTTCTCTATTTCCTAACCTGTCTACAGACTTAACCCTGTCTCTCGCTTTCGAAAATGGCAAATACAATCGTAGTTCTGGATCTATCTTATCTCTCATCGATCCTACCCGCTAACTGTTGATCGGTCGAGGGCCAAGTGCCTGTCCGTTATCTGTGTTTGTTTTCTTTACGGCTTTTGAGTAATTTGTGGGACTTTCCCAGCCATAAATCTATCCTGCTCTAAAGATTTATGATCCGTATTAGCTTTGTTTCGCATCGAGATTACTGAGGTTTTTCACTCCAAGAGGGGATTGCGAGGCGCCATATTGGACTATTACTTAGTATTACTGTTCGGATACAGGGTCGAAAGGGTTGTAACTCACTTGTCTCCAATCATCGCTGTTGTCCGTCAAGAGACATACTGAATCTCTGAGTCGAACTTTCTTGGATTTTTTTTCTCCTCTTAGAACTATTCAATTTCTGCACTTCTGGCGAAAGGAGTCTATGCGTGGGTGATCCTGGAGAGAGATGCATTCTACTCAGTCTGATCAGCTCCCTGAGGACCAGCTCAGCTGAGAGACTGGAAGGACTGAAGGGAAAAGCCCCGCTGCTTTTGAAAGCCGGATCTGTGACAGCTGAGCCAAAGCCAACGTACGAAAATAGAGATAGAGTTTCCTATTCAAAAACTTAATGTTTGTTTTCGTGCAAAAACTAATTATTAGAAAAGCTTAATTAGTTTCTCAAACAATTTTGGTATTTATCTCACTTTATAGGGTGAGAACGACGGAATGTTGTATTTCCAAATGAGAGCTAAATGACACGTTAAAATATCAATTAGGCAAGCTGGACGACATGCAATCCCTATTACTGTGTGTGCAAATCCAATCAATTGGACAAACAACACACCAGTTATCACCATCGATATCTCACGGCCCCACGAGCCCTGTGTTATCTGACCCACTTGAGACATTGTCCTACGAATGCAATCCACTTTGGTATCTGTATCTGCGATGACTGAGTATCTGCGTATCGTATCTGATCCAGGGGCAATCATGCCTTCGATTAATATTTATTGGCCGGGTTACTTAATCGCCACAATGAGCGATTTGGCAAACTCACGTTGGATTGGCTCCGATTTAATCTAAGGAACCTGACCACCTGACCATCATCATGGCAATCGCTTGGCAAGAGGTCCCAGGGATCTGGTTTTTCTTCACTTAAATATTAGAGATCCGTGGGAATTAAGCTAAGCTAAGGGCTAATTTTAATTATTTATGTATTATTTATATTGTAAAATGCTAACTAATATAACTAACAACTTTGTTCTTGATTTTGCCTCATCATCGTCTCTGAGCTCGAGGCATTTCCTCATCGATTGGACGGGTTCTTTCATACTATATAGACTGCATGGGAATTGCATTCCTCGGCCGGTTAATAGCCATATCTTTATGTGTGTCGACACGCAATCCGATCGACTTGGCAAGCACACAGCCGTTGTCTTGATGGCTTTAATTAAGTGTTACTCAATCGGTCGATCGCATAGCCTACACTATGAGGACCAGACACCATGCAATCTCGAGCCAAATGACAATCGTAAAATCGAAAGCAAGACGCAAGACAAAAAAGTTCACTTATCGCTCGGGCACAGTCAGGGCCCAACTCGCATACTAATAATGGTTAGCTTAACACCATCACCATCAACTATAACAATAACAATAACAATTACAATAACAGTGCACTTGGCTAGCGGCTATCGGCTATTGGCTATCGGCAATCGGCTATGGCCAATAGATGTTTATACTTGTTTCTGGGCATGGCTAATAATGATAGGCGGCCATAAATACTATTCGCAGCTATCGCTCTGGCACAGCGATTAAGTTCATAAAACAAAACCACCACGAGTTCGCGTACACGTCCGATTAGATGCCAATCGGTAAGGGGGGGTTAGCTGGGTAGGTCGAAATGAGAGAAGGGGTTAAGCGGAAAATCCCTCTGTGTGAACCGATTTAGGTCCTCTTTTACTTCTTCATAAGTTGAGAGTCAGACTTCAACGTAATTAAAACGAGCAATATTCTCGTCGATTATAATTATGCCAAATCATTTTGTAATCTCTATTGTGACGCCTTTCCTCAATGGCACTTCACAGTTATAAATTCAAATAAAACAATCAATGTATTCGACATAAGCCCGGTCTTTCCCAATTGTCCTAATTATTATCTCTGTTGACACCAAATATTGCCAATCATTTGGGTCTTAATTTTATTTATTTACAAACCGAAATGTGGGAAGCTCGGAAGCCTCTTTTGTGCGTTTATGCAGCACCTATTATTGCAATCATTATATTAGTTCTTAGAATCAGTTCTATGGTTTACGATTTCATAGAATATTCACCTTTTTGAATTATTTCTTTCAACACTTTCGATCACGACGTATATATGTCTGATGCATAAACGCCGTGCTATCTTATTCGTTATCACTAGACCATATACTATAGAATACTTTTTGATTCATGACTTATGGCGGTGGCAGTGAAATAGTGAACATTGTCTGGGCCCTCATCCTCCAGATCTGCCAGTAATGGCCGAAGATAACTAGTAAGAGCGTTGAAAATATTTAGTTAATGACTAGGCACTCTTTCAACGCCCACCGGCTAATAACAGACGGGGCGTGGCACTGCCGATAAGCAGCCCGCTAAAGCAGTTGGAAAAGCAATTGTGATGGACAATGATCTGGCATTGACAGGTGTACACTCAGGGAAAAGAATACTTAAAACGATTAAAAACCGCTCAGAAAAAGATCTGTTGAAACTCCCAAAAGCTAATGCCAAGGTACTTTCCACTTTTACTCTTTAACCTTTTTTTAGTTAAACTAGTTATAGGTTTTTACTCGCAGTTTAGGGGTAACAGGAAAGGACGGTAGGAGCTTGGCCATAAATAACAGGCGAGAGCGGGGCTGGCTCGGATCCATTCATTGTGGGTAAGCGAACACCGGGCCGTAAATACTTCCACCCGCTGTCGATAACATAGCGCTGCGATTACGATTAGGCTTATCGCTCTTTACTTATCGTTGTTAACTTAACGCTTTTTGTCATCCTTTCAAGCACGGACGTCGCCGTCGGCCGCGGCAGCAGCACGCGTGCAGTCGCCGCGGGCAGCGGGCAGAGCACAGCAGAGCCGTTAACGGCTTCTTCTCGCCGGCAATCGACTTCAGTCTGAGGCTGTTGATCGCCGGTGGCGGACTTAAGGCGCGCATTAAATCGATCAAAACTGATCGAAATCGAAACGTCGTCTCCGTTCCATATATTTTTTTGCAGTTTTGGTTAAATGTTTTAATGTGAGTTACGAGAGTGCGCGACATAAAAACAAAGACAGTAATACGCGAGCGAGAGCAACGACACGCCAAAGAATCTGTGCTCCAATCCCAACTTGGCAAGAGAAAACCGAAAAAAAAGAGAAAAATAAGAGTCAACAAGAGCTGTTAAAAGTACTTTCTTCACACACAAAAAAAATAATAATGAGAAAAGTTGTGTAAAATAGTTGTTAAACCATTAAAACTGAATATTGAAAAACGAATGAGTTGTTGTAATGTTTTGATAGAATTTCTGAAAATAGAACCACTATTAGCCACAAAAAAGTAGAGAAAAAGTTATTTATAATAAATTGGAGAAGTTTCAACTCTCTCTCTCAATTATATTTTTCCAATTTATAGATTTTTTAAACTAAGAATCTTAAGCTTAAAATTAAATATTGAATAAAGAAATTGCTTGAGAACCACAATATTCCTTAAAACCATTAGTTATATAAATATTGTATTGATAAATCAGAGTTTCGTTATACTGGGATGCTCCAGAAATTACTAGGGGTTTTAAATCACTTTTAAAGGTGTCTGAAAGTATGCAATAAAATATATGATGCTCCAAATTCAGTGCAAATTTGGCTTATTTTTACGAATACACATTTTGTAGCATATAGACACCTTTTTAAGTGATTTCATAAACCTACTGTTTTCTGGGGCACCCCGATACTTTCTTTTTTAAATGAATGAATAATCACCTTTAAGAAACATTTTCCATGCCGGATAATCAGACGGTATTCAAAATTCGAAGTATCTTATGTTACTGACCGCTTTGTGGGGCCAGGATTGTTTCTGTTTTGTTTTCGCCCAGCACGTACCTTCACATATGTACCTGTTGTTTCTCAATGTTTTCTTTCTTTTTTCGACAATCAAAAAGCCAACACGATTGGGAACACGGCGTTTATGCAACCCGTCCTCGCCATGTACAATAATTATTTCTTGAATAAATGTCATAAATATATTTCTCTTCGATTTCAAGTGACGCGTAACGGATGTAAAGCGAACTGCGGATTCCCCGACGAGCCCAAAAATGACGGATACAGAAAATGGTACTACTAGCACACACACTCATACCGTAATCATAGTAATAAAACCTATAATAGTAAGCGGTGGTAATTATACAGATCACTGAACCGAGACTTATGGCCCACATTTTGATCTTTTGGGCACAGATAACTTTGGCAACCAGAGATTTATTGCGGGGCGGCAGAGCCTCCCTATATGTGTATGCACTTTCGATTTCAGAGGACCCCCTCTATATAGTGACTTTAATTATTTTACTGCGACTAATTTCAATTGCCCCGCTATCGACGAGTGAGTGAGTTGCACTTTGCAAGTGATGAGGTCACTGTATTGGAATTCAATCTAGGCTAGGAATCTAGTCTTAAAGGGGAGAAAAATCCTCATCGCGCAGGGGAAGTGCCACAAGTTGCTTAGAAGTTGGCACGAGATTGCCCTCGAAATAAAAGGGCCACAAGCCTGCCTGTATTTAAGTTATTGTTCGCCATGCGGCGAATATAGGCCGTTGGGTAACGTTTCAAGTTGTAAAGATTAGCGGATATCTGCGGACACTTGTTGGCATTAGTGACAAAAGCGGGGAACGACTCTCGATTCTTGATTCTTCGTTCTTGATTCTTGATTCCCAGGGCGGCACCGTGTGCACTCTGCAAATCTAATCGCTCCGATAAGGACTTCGAGTGGGTTGGCTTAGCACCTTGCCCCCCTTCTTGACGCCTTGTTTTTTTGTTATTGCCACTTGAGTTGTTGGTTAGTTCGTTGTGGCCCGAATGGGGATTGGCTTTTTTTTTTTGGAAAAAGTGCCAATTTTGGCCAGACCTTGCTTGGGTACCCACGATATGCGTACATTATACATAAACCTATTTGATTTTCGTATAATTACGAGACTGCATTTCAATGTCAGCTCAGCTCAGCTCATTTGCATATTCATAGGCAAGCAGCGGGCGTTGACTATGACTAAATCGGGCTAACTGCGATTGCGATGCGAATGCGATTGGCTTGGGCTTTCGGTATTCCCCACGCCAACAATTACCATGCTGACAAATCGCTGGGAGGGATCGAGGGAATGTCGGCAATTAGTGGGTAATTTTTGCGGCATTCCATCAGCAGTCACTCCGCCGGTGCCGAGACTGAGTTCCAGAATTGCCGGGCGGCACTCCATATATCAGTATCGAACGTCGCCGAACGGAACAAGACAATCAAAGTTGCGCTACTGAATATCACAGGCAGGTAGATACACAAACTTATCTGGGTGATACATTCCATTTCTGTTTATGTTTTCCGCCAAAGACATTTGTAATTAAAACAGAACCAAGGCGAGACGAGTCCCCTTACGCACCTTATCGCCGCCGTAAGCCTAACCGCTTGTAAATCAGCCAATACAGTCAGGATAAGGCTTCTGAGACTCTGCTGGAACCCATATCCGTAGTAGTTTGACTCTGTTGCTAAATTTACAACCGAATTGGGAGGTTTGCCGCGATAGCGCTGGGAATGCGTCATGTCATCCAGGTTCAGTTCAGACGGACACGTACACACTCGGCAGATCTGCGACCGCTAAGAGCATATCCTCCACTCATTGCATCTATATTATCATCAAAAACTATTGTAATATTACATTACCAACTGTTTATATCTTTTTAAATCCACTTGAGTTTAGTCCTGATGGTTTTCTGCCACTTCAGCTTTCCTCCTACTCAATTTATACAAATTAAATCTTAATCTCTTCATATATATATCCCTATAAATTTCTCTTTATACATACATTACCCAACCTCACTGGCCTCTCTTTATGGCTACCCATAAAGCTACCTTTGAATCCATCAATCAATCGAGTAACATTAGCCCTGAAAGCTTGTAATGAAATCTCGTGAAAGTGAAACTGAGAACACTCCTTCACTTTCGCCTCTTGGCAGCCTTATCTAATTGCTCGTAGAAAAAACCCCGCATTAAAGCGTCTTGATTGTGAGTTCCGACAGATCTTAGTGGAATCACTAAGGAGTTTTGGCTCCCAAGATCGAAGAGGTGCGACATTGACACGGCTTCCCCCAAGTACCAAGTACGATTAAGTGCTATGAATGAATGAGTGAGTAGTACTCGGAGCTGTGGAGGAGATCGGCGATCCCGACTTCAAACAGCCACCGCAGCGGGTCAATGCTGTACACGTCCGCAGACGTTGTGAGTCGTTCCCTACGATAAGGCCTTTTATGTTAATGGATGTTTGATGTGGAGGAGTGTGGTGCGTGCAATGGCGTTGTTTCCTAGCTTTATGGTGGCCATGTGATGGCTACACACATTACTGCCACTAATGGCCGCCATAAACGCTGATAAAGCATCGATGGATTAGCCCCGAAACCGATTCTGGATCGGGCCCCAGCCAGATAAGGCTGCCATTAGGGTCTTTTCCAGTCATTGATCTATTCCCCAGTCGTTTCCTGGGCGGAATACCGATCCAGTTAACCGAACATGGCCATGACTGCGCCCTGCTGCAATCATCATTCGATTGCACATGGACCTGACCATTTGAGACCTCCCAGACGACACGGCATCATGATCCTCATCATCATCGGCGTGAGATTTATGGAGTGGCGAGCCATACTTATGGCCCAGTTCTCCGGGTTATCTATCCGGCGGCTACCTGACTGACTACGTGAACCGAGGTGCCGCTTCTCTACGGCTATCCGGCTAATCCATGTAAATTTATGCCTGGCCACAGAATTCACACGCCCACGGGCTCAGCGAGGGCTTTGGCTGGGGCCAAATATAGAGCGGTCCTTATCTGCGTCAGAGGTGTCAAGCACAAGGCCACAGAGTCGCATCTCTCGGTTCTCGGTTCTCGGTTCTCCGCTTACCCGTTCTGATGAAATGTCGCGATTGCGATCTCGAGATCACTTTCCAGATCAGTGTCGTATCTGTGGCGTTGACAGACGCAATGGAACTGCCAGCGGAGGAAGTGCCGCTTCTGGGTGGGACCTCCTGTTTCCCACTTTCGTGAAATTCACCTCCTTGACCTGTTTTTCTCGCCCGCAGAAATAAAGGCCTTGGCTGAGCCAGTGCCATCGGCTCCGGCAGAGATCGCTCCTGCGGATCCAGCCCCAGCTGCTACTGCTGCCGTAGATGTGAGCGATTCAAATGATGGAGTTGCAGCCGTGCAGGACATCGTAGCCAGTGCTGCACCCGTTGTGGAGCACATTACGCCGAGTTTTGCTGGTGCAGATGACCAACCCGCGGTGGAGAGCAATGGCAGGGCATTGGTGGAGGCCAAGAAGTTGCCCGAAGTGTCGGCAGGACCGCCGCTGAAGAACGGCAAGGAGCTGGAGAAGAATGGCAAGGAATTGCTGGAGGCTGACGATGCGTTCAAGAACGTGTCCGAGGCAGAGGGCCAGCAGAAGGTAAGCTCGCACCAGGCCTCCAGCCGGGTTTATCTTATCCTCTCTTCTAACTCATCCCCAGAAACTGCCCTACCCCAAGTCCGTGTTCTTCATCATCAGCAACGAGTTCTGCGAGCGCTTCAACTACTACGGCATGCGAAGTGCGTTGATCCCTGGCGTCCCTCACTGAATCCAGCACTAACCCTCTCTCCCTCTGTGTTCCATCCCATCCAGCTGTCCTGGTCCTGTATCTGAGTCGAGTGCTGGGCTATTCCGACGACACCGCCACCGTGGTCTTCCACGTCTTCACCATGTTCGTCTACTTCCTGTGCGTGTTCGGTGCCATCATCTCGGACTCCTGGCTGGGCAAATTCAAAACGATCCTGTATCTGTCAATGGTGTACATATGCGGATCCGTGCTGCTGACCCTGGGGGCCATCGGGCCCCTCAACCTGCCCGTGGAGACGTTCACGATGCTGGGCCTGGCGCTAATCGCCCTCGGATCTGGCGGCATAAAGCCGTGCGTATCGGCCTTCGGCGGCGATCAGTTCAAGGTGCCCGAGCAGGTGAAGCAGATCACATCGTTCTTCTCGCTCTTCTACTTCTCGATCAACGCCGGATCGCTGATCTCCACCACGGTGACACCGATCCTGCGCGAGGACGTGTCCTGCTTCGACGACATCAACTGCTATCCCCTGGCCTTCGGTGTGCCGGCCGTCCTCATGATCGTGTCCGTGATCGTCTTCGTGCTGGGACGATCGCTCTACAAGATGAAGCCCCCGGCCGGCAACATGGTGGTGCTGGTGAGCAGCACCATCTGGACGGCCCTCACTACCAAGTGCAAGGAGAAGAAGACCAATCCCCGCGAGCATTGGCTGGACTATGCCGATGGCAAGTACGACCGCAAGCTGATCGACGACGTCAAGGTGCTGATGCGAGTGCTCTTCCTGTACCTGCCTCTGCCGGTCTTCTGGGCACTGTTCGACCAGCAGGGCTCCCGCTGGACCTTCCAGGCCACTCGAATGGACGGCGACATGGGCTCTTGGGACATCAAGCCAGATCAGCTGCAGGTGCTCAATCCCCTGCTCATCCTGCTCTTCATCCCGCTGTACGACGTGGCCTTCTATCCGGCCCTGCGACTCGTCGGCATCTCACGGCCGCTGCAGAAACTCACCATGGGCGGCATCCTGGCCGGCGTTGCCTTCATCATTTCCGGTGTGGTGGAGCTGAATCTGGAGGTGAGTGCTGTAGTAGGGTGGAGCGAAGGATCGCGGATCGCCTTGCTTGTGTATCTTGTATCGTACCGTATTCGCACTTGCCCCTGCACCGTTTCCACTCTTGTCTTCTCTGCTCTTCTCGTTGCACGCTTGCTGTCGCCTGTCGCTGTCGTAGAAAACCTATCCCGACCTGCCCCACAGCCACAATGTCCAGCTGCGCGTGTTCAACGCGGAGAACTGCCAGTACACGCTCTCCGGAACCCTGAATGGAGCGGCGCTGGAGAGCTTCCAGGTGCCGGCACTGAACGTCTACACGGACAAGGACCTGTACGTTGAGAACACGGCGACCCTCATCTACACGTTGGCCAGCACTGAGGCGGGCTGCGCCGGCTATAGTGGCAGCCAGGTGCTGACGCAGAAGGCGGCCTGGTCGCTGTTCCTCAATCCCAAGAATGCCAGCAACACCCACTACTGGGAGAAGGACTTCGTGGACAAGCCGAGCGAGAGCCACCCGCTCATCCGCAACGTGGCCAACGTAGACCCGGAGCAGAGGGTGGTGTGGCGCAGTGTCTCGAAGGGCGAAGTGGTGTACGACGACTACGCCAATGAGACGCTCCTCACGCGCGTCAACTCGGGGGAGTACAATGTCTTCGTGGGCGACGCCAGCATCGGCACCTTCAGCGTCCACACGGGCGGCGTGTACACGCTCCTTGTCGTTGAAAACGCCGCCGGAACGTACACGCCCAGCATTGTGGCCGTGACGGAACCCAACTCGATGAACATCCTCT
>JAEIIF010025226.1:0-32517 GCA_018874455.1 Drosophila trapezifrons
ATATTTTCCCCAATTTGATCAGTAAACTAACTTAAGCATAATTTAAGACCAACCTCTTAAATTTTATAATTAAATTCGTAAAAAATTTAGAAGCTAATCAATTTTTCCGTGTGTATCTAGAGGGGTGTGTTGGGAGTAGGGGAAGGAAGCCGCGGGAATGCGCAATTTCCTGTTAAATGATACGTGCTATGAACGTTTAATTTATGCCACCTTTGGTTTAATATTAGCTTTGTTCTGCCTCGCTGACCCCCTCGCGCTCCCAGTACAATTGAACGTATCGCCGCCCATTATATACCCCCGCTCCCCCCCTTTCAACCACCAGAATGGCCTGATAATTCCCCCCTTTTCGAGGGAATTTTTAATTCCATAGCGAGGGCCACGCATGCGCAGACCATAAATTATGTGCAACGTTTTCATTTCCCCATGTGCGCCCGTCCAAATGGGATCATGATTAAGGCGGCCGCGATACAAGGTACTCCATTTTCCCAACCCCCCCTCCCCCCTTTTTGGGGCTAATTAAGGCTGAGCTGGCTCCAAGGTAAAGCAGGTAAGATCCATCCAGCCATCTAAACTTTTGCGGAACACTGGGCACTGAAATTGCCGTCGTCTGCCATCGTCTCAATCTGACAAAGTCTCGGGGTTTTCAGATGGTATTTTCCGAAGTGGAAAAGGGTTTGATAGAAGGGGGAAATTGGGGGAGGAAAAGGGGGGAAATAGCGCTGAAGAGGGGAGTGAAAAGGGGGCTAAAGAGGGGGCTGAAAAGGGGGCTGAAGAGGGGACTGAACAGGGGGCCTGTCTATCTCTGAACGCTTAGCGCTTTTTAGCCGCTCGTTGGTCGCCGTTCTCGGTCGCGTTCTCCTCTGGCAATTTAAGCGGCAAAACAAATAATACATTGCACCTACTTATTTGTACAGAGTTTCCTCTTTCGCCCCCCCTTTTCTCTCTCTGTTTGCTGTGCATTGTTCTTCGGCTGCTGGCTGTTGTTTTTACTTGCCCTTTTCCTTTGTTATTTGCTGGCTGTTCTTGATTTGTTTGCCAGCGATAATGAAAAGGTGTAAAATGTCAGTTTTGTTTGCAGTGCCGGCCCCCCATTTTGTAATTGCTTGTTTGTTATTTTCTGCTGTTTGTTTATTTGTTTATTTGCAGTGGCGCCAAGTGCTGAAAAGTGTATAAATATATGCACATACAGGTGTACAAAGGTGTGCTAGGGGTGTGTAAAGGTGTGTTTGATATGGCAAATTGAAGAGTCACAGAAGAGGAGTGGAAAATTCATTATGGACACAAGCAAATAGCTTACAAATGTATAGTTTTGGGCTAGTTATTTATTAGTTATTAATTTTAAGAGATGACATTTTATTGTTAAGAAAGGTATTGTAATTGTTTATTGGTTTAAATTAATAAAACATATAAAATTTAAAGAAAAACTAGACAAAATAATTATTAAAATATATATATTACATATTTTCCTTATAACTATCTCTCTCTGCTATTAAAACTAATTAATATTTATCATTTTTAACCATTTCCTCCACTAAATGTCAATTATAACTAACAAAGTTGCCTGATTAGTAATCAGTGATTACTATCTGAGAAACACCTTTCATGGCTCTAAGCTCGACTTCCTCTACCCAGAAGAGTTCTTTTCACTTCCTAATACACATTAATTCCCTAAGATCTTCCGACTTCTCACAGACTGACTCTACGTGCCGTCACGGAGTAGCTGGAAATCAGCCATGCTTATAGAAAATACTGAAAAAAAAAAAACAACAAAATATGATATATGCCACGAGGCTTCCGAGTGAGTGAGTTATGTCAGAAGGGGAAGAGCTGAGATAATTCCCTCGATTCAGCTGGGCAACTTGTTTATATTCCAATCTACGCAAATCGCACATTTCAACTGCTTCACACTTAGCATTAATATACAATTGATAGAGATCACTTTTTAAGGTTTTATTAAGTGCTGGTTTTGGTAAGGAGACTATTATTAGGCAGCCACGTTTCACAGTCGGGTGTTAGGAGTGATCTTGGGAGAGTGTGGCCAGTGTTTGTCCATTAAACAAGGTGCATTGAGAGAAAAGTATATAAATTTATTGATTTTTCTGGGATTTACTAGGAGTTTCTTAACAACAATAGAGAAACTTAGTTAATTGAGGCTCTTTTCAAGTATTCTTTAATTTTTAACTAAAGTAAACTCGAGGTGCAAAGTAAACAAATTTATTATCTGTCCAAAAACCAAGAGTATATACTTTTTAAAGCAGTAAGTATCCAGAATCAGGCGCCTTTGAGGTATGCAATACATATCCAAACAGAACAGGTAAGGGCTCTCAAGATCTTCCACCTTATTTCCTTATTATTACAAAGTTCACCCAATTTGCTGCGCCGTGTAAGACCCTCCGAACAACTGTCGAACGAAAGTCGAAAGTCGAGGCGACAAGGCCATTAATTTCCAGCCCCAAATCGCCGGTCAAAATCGAGCGTGCCACACGCTTTTAGCCTTTGGGCCATCTCGGGTCTTCGAGTCTCTCGTCTTCCCCATTTTCCCTAGCACGCTCCTAATTAGTTTTCGGCCAAAACGTCTTTTGTCAGCGAAAGTTTCTTGCAAATTTGCGAATTTGATTTATGTTGAAAAATCGAACAGGAATCGGAGGCCATCAATCAAAGGAGGGGGAAATCTACTATTCAAAGGCCCTCGGACCTCACCAAATCGCTGTGATTAATTTCAATAAGTCGCCAGCGAACAAGCCGCCTAGGAGAGATCGCGAAATGGGTCAGACTTTGGGAGTCAGAGAGTCAGGGAGTCTGGTACGGTCCACGGCACGGCGGCTCTGGGGGATTACAACGTCTCCCGAATGTCTCTGAGAATTTATTATTTGCACTGGAATCAAAGGCAGTCCCGAGCGGACGAGGGTGGGCGGTTGGTTGGTCTCCTTGCTCGATCCTCGGCGAACGAGCGAACGAACGAACACAACTCATTTGCAAATTCCAACGAAACACTGTTCCGCAGAATTTTCAACGATCATTTAGAATTCAGTTTGGGTGCAGGAATCGCCGCTGCTGCCTCGCAGTCTCTCAGCATTTGAGTTGCGGTTGCATGCCCCACAGTATCCAGCATTCAAACAGGCAACTGCACTGTGAAGATAATTTATTTATTTAAAAATTTCTAAATACATTTTAAAGCAAATATTTCAAGTACAACCTATACCTCGCTATGCGTCCGCTCTTTTAATGGCATTTAACAGCACGTTTTCGTTTTACGGCCTAAAATGTTTCGCTATAACGGCGTAGCTAAGGAATAATTGATTCATTATACGGCTTTTCGCTATGCGGCCAAGTTTCGTGGAACTTGTATAGGCCGTAAAACGAGGAATATATTTATGTAAAAAAAAACCACAAAATCTTGTCGCAGAACAGAGGAAGGTTTGGATCTACAGTTGTTTGCGAACATAGCCATTATCATCATCAGTATCCAATTAATGATCGTAGACTCCTATTAGGAATTCTAGTGCTACGGAAGCTTTAAAGTGCTTTCAAGTATTAAAATGTAAAATTAAAAAAATAAGCATTTAGTAATTCTTAGCTAGAATTAATACTTTAAATGACAATTCTCTCAGTGCCACCGACATCTCTACTCCCCTACCTCATTCTCGATCCCATTCTGCCTCCCCCCCCACCTTGTCCTCAGGTTGAGTTTTAGTTTCAGGTTCAGGTTCAGGCCGGGAGCTTGAGCCCGAGCTTGAGGTTCGGTGCATGTTCAGGTTCGAGACGCGGCTTTGAAGATGCGCCGCGGAGTTGTTCGAGACCACCCAAGTGGACGCAGCGCTAAGGATGCTGGAGCGACTCTGTGGCGATGCTGAATGTTGAATGTCGAATGCTTTAAACTGCTGCAAAGGGCGCTGCCACAGTGTGAGTGTGTATCTGTGTCTGGGTCCGCAATAAATGCGCAAATAAAGTCACAATTAGAGTTGAACTGGTGGGAACGTCGTTCTGCTGGGCAGTCGCCGCATCCACCGCTGCCTTTTGGCATACACTTTTGGTTAATATTTTTTCGACTCGGCCAGTGGGATCCTCATCCTCATCCTTGTCCAACAGCCACATCCTCCCGCCTGGCCCCCACTGCTGTGTGGCATATTTTGAGATGCGTGAAGAATGCCTCCATCCGCGGAGGATGCAGCTGCATCTCAACTCTCGTGGTGCTAAAGTAGAAATTCTTGTACTGTCCAACGATTCAGTATTGTTAGTCGGGGTCCTTGTCTTCATCTTAGGACTCTACGCAGCTCCTTGGGCGGGGTCATTGATTTGTTACGAATTTATTAGTCAGAAGCTGGGAGTTTCGGCCAACTGGTTAGTGAAGAGGAGGTTTGAAAAAAGGGAATTAAAATGTGGAATAGCTGTTTGAAAAGGTAAATAAATATTTTTAGGACTTATAACCTTCTTAGCTGATTATAAATAATATTTGTTTGAACTTTTAATATTTATTTTTAAGCTTTTTAAAATACTTACTTAATAGTTACTTTACTATTTCCATATTCATGAAGTTTTTGACATTTAAAAGCGGAAAATCTTCATCAGTAATTTAACAAAATTAATTTTAATTTTTCTGAAGCCTATTTCAGGGCGCTTTTGGCCTGTCCAGTCTCCTCCAGACCTTATCCACTCTTCTAGCTTTAAGCCAAAACATGGCCAGTGCTTCACACGCTCCTTGGTTGTTGCTGCAATTAAGCCAAATGTATCTGGATAATTGCAGCGATGTTCTCTCACCATCACCACCTAGAGCTCCTCGCTCTGGGATTGGGATTGCAGATCCAAGAAGCAATTAACCAAGAGGAGCGCAGCTCATCTGGCGTCCGATCGATCGATGAGGCTTCGGCGTCGGCTCCGGCTCCGTCTCCGGCTCCGTTATCGGGGTGCTCGGCGATAATTGCGCCAACCAATTTGTAAGATACTCTTATGACAGATACAGATACGGGATACGCGGCAATATAATGCAAGATCTATGGCCCATACCGCAACGGCCAGGGATGACTGATGCAGGGGCCATATAGTATTCCCATTTATTTCGCTTAATGCGATTTTTATCGAGCGTCCCTCTCTCTCTCTGGGAACACCCATTACAAATCACCGTTAATGAAGTCCGAGCTCGATTTAATCTGGCGAAACATGGAAGCTCTGCTGGAGTCGAGGAATCTGCAGAGATTGCAGACTGCAGACTGCGGACAGCGGACAGCGAAGACTCGTTGATTGGCTGCGCACTTTTGGCCGAAAGAAAGTGCACCGGACCAAGGCTGCAGCCTCGAAGGCTGTCAGCGCAATTAAGCCAAGTTATTGGCAATTAGCAGCAGATACATCGGGTTATTATCAGGATATATTACCATAGTGAAGCTGCCACGCGTTTCCCATGACACAAAGGACACACGACCCGTGACCTTAGGACCTGCTGCTGCTCGCCACGCGTCAGTTATTCGAGCCAAGGACTAACAGTAGGCTATGCGAGCATCCTTGAGTGCGATATCCTTGGCTGCTAAACGATGATGACATCCTGCGACCTTGCCTTTCGTTGCGGGGGAGTCTTCAGTCTTCCAGAGAGTCAATCGGAGCAACGTGCTTCTGGCTTAACCTCGGAGGCAGACAGACAAATCAATCAGTCACAGTAGCAGCCTTGTTTTCTACGGAATACTACTCGAAAAATAATATTTACAGGGGAAAAAAATATGGTTGTTATATGAGATTTTATTGTAAATATTATTTGGGTAATAATAGTAGCTAAAATTGGGATAATTTCACTAGTAAATGCAGTGTTATATTACTCAAGAGAGAGAATGATTCTTCTCTAAGTGTCTTTACCTATCAGTTACCTGTTTAATTATTTTCTAGATTTTATTTATTTCGAATTTATATATATAATAAAACCAGTAATATTTGTAATATATTCAAACATAATAATTATTTTTCCCTGTGCCTTCTCTTAACTTGTCTGCCTGCTTGCTGTCATTGTTTGTCCAGGATGACACTAAGCCAGCTTATAATTTTATTGGCCTTATGAGAAGCCACTTGGCGTGGGTGTCCATAGCTCCAGGAAGGGGAGACCTATCCCCTTCAATCCCTCCTGGCGGCACCACTCACAGTAGCGAAATATTTCTGACACTCAGCTTTTGACAAAATCCAATTCATCATCGCCGCCAGAGAACCTGAAAAGAGTGTGAGTTCCAAGCTCCAAGACTCAGCGGCTTAGTGTCCCAGCCTGTGATGCATGATCGTTTAATTGGATGTGGATGTGGAGGAGATTGAGGTTGAGGTTGAGGAGGAGATGAACTGTACAGTGAAGCCTTCGCACAAATCACACACATAACTTAATCGGGGGAACCTCCCCCTCAACTCTTCTTCGAACAAATTAAGTTTTCACAAGCCGCCGCCGCCGCCAGCCACCGAAACTTTTCCCAATTGCATTTTTCCAGCCTTTTTCAGGTGTTTATCAAGGCTGGCGATATACTTTATGACGCGGCCAAATCGATGGAGTTGGTGGCTTGGGAGCTTGGCAGTTGGCACAAGGAACTGGCGGGCCCGGGTCCGGGACCCGGCTCGTGTTCGTGTTAATAATTTAGTTGCTTATCGCCGGTGTGTGTTGACGTTCGAAATGGTTACTGGTCTTGCCCTCCTTCGCCTGTCTGTCTGTCAGCGGATAGTGGAATAGTTTTGGCCGAGTGCGCCACGCCAATTAGCGGGTTCTTGGCACTTGGCATTAGATACCGATACCCGGAGCGGAGCTCTCTCTCTTCCTCTAGGCCTAATTGGCAGGCGTTGAGTTTTGGGGGAGCTTATCAACGCAGGCACTTCGATAACCTGGCCCACAGACAATGGCCAGAGGGGAGGGGATGGCGGGGGACAAACTGGAACCAGTGGAGGAGACAGCCAGAGACAGGGAACGGGACGGGATACGGGGCCGGGAACAGAGACCACACACGACGCATGCGCAAACGAGATTTAAATGAGTCGCAACTCTCTCACGATTCTGAATTTCAGCGAACTGCGAAAAATCCGCAGAGGGCGCAGTGCATTGGGAGCTCTCCTTCCCTCTCGCTCCTCCTCGCTGCCTCCTGTCTTGGGTTTGGCTGCCCAGCGGAATGCCACGCATTTCAGAGATACTTTTGGCACCTCAGCGGCGATTAAATGCACACGCACGAACTACAGATACATCGGGAAAAATATAGATAGTTCGGGGAACTAGAATCTAAGAGATAGGATAGTGAATATTTAATAGAATGGGGTTTACTTTGTGGTTTTTGTATATTTTAGGAACTCTTACATAGTTTAGGAAGTCTAAAAACTCTAAGAACTCTAGGTTATGAAAATGAATTTAATTAAAAATCTTATAGGATTAAAAGGAAAAGGGTTTATAATATATTTTAATAAAAAATACAGAAATTGTCCTCCTAAAAGTATATATTTTGGGGGGTATTCCTTCTTATCTTATTACTTATAGAGAACCATAGTACATTTTGTTTTTTATATCTTCACAACTGAGGAATACTAATTTTTATCTACGAATCCCTATAGAAAAATCTAAAAATTATATCTTAAAGAAGAAACCCTTTAAAAAATCTCCAAATATTTTCTCAAGGAAGAAACCCCTTACAAAATTTATAAATATTCTCTCTAAGTAAAAACCCTTTATAAAATCTTGAAAAATTCTCCCTGTACAGCAGGGAGTCTCGCGCTGAGAGCCAAGAACCGCGCCGTAAGCGGCTTTTGGGCCGACGACTCTCCCTTTTAATTGCCAAGTACAAGGACCACACACGCTGCAGTGCATCAGCCCGGGAAGCTGCCCGATGGCTGCTGGAGAGGCGATTAGGGGGCATTTAAATGTAAATCGACAGCAGCGGCCGGCAGCCAAGGGAACGACTGACCATTTGTTGTCACAACACAACGCCAACAACGGCAACAAAGGGGCAATGAAAAATGAGGCAACCTGTTGCTTGGGTTCTTACCGCGGGCGGGCGAGGCGAGGCGATAAGATGACCTGACCACAAAGTGCCCCCAAAATGCAACCGCAGCAGCATCAGCATCAGCACCAAGTCTTAAGAACCCAAAATCCCAACTCCCGCTCCCGATTTCCATTCCCTTGTTCCATGTGACACTAATGTCCTGTACGGCATTTGTCGGTGTCGGCATCTCGTTTGTCCACCGCCGCTTATCGGATTGTCCGAGACAAATGGAAAACGAAGAAAAGGCCAAAGGAAAAACCCAAACCCATTTTCAAAACCAAACCCAAGAGCAAACCCCTTCCCATCTCTCTCATAATTTACGATCGGCGGCGGAAAAGCCAGTCAGTCGTCAGCGGAGTGCTTTTCCTCCTGATTGTAATAACAATATTTTGCTTTCGGCTTTCGCCGCATGATTAACTGAAAAGCCAAGAAAACTCGATCGGCGGCTTGTCAGCTTGTTAAGTCCAAATGGATCCGCAGATTGGCTTAGAAACGAAAGCGCGAAATGCGTTAATTTCGCAGCCAATTGACGTGTTCGAGGCTCGGTGGCAAAAGGCCTTCCGGCGGTGTGCACTGTGGAAATTAAATATGTTATAACATTTCAAAATGGAGAATAAATATTGTTGGCGTATTTTTGAATAATAATTAACTGATCATTTATTAATTTAAATATTAAATATACAAGTTATGATAAGAGTAAAATATGTTATATGTCATCATGTAGTTGTCCGTTTGTCCGTTAATCTGTCCGTTGGTTTATCCGTTTGTTTTTCCTATTGCTTATTTATTGTTTTGTCCGTTAACCGGTCCGTTTATCTTACCGTTGTTAGTTTGTACTATTATTAATTTATTGCTTTGTCCGTTACCATGTCCGGTAATTTGTACGCTCTGCTGTCTGTTGGTGTGTCCGTTCATCTCTTTACTAAACGCATATGAGCTAATATCAAAAAGGTACTTAATAAATGCAGCTTATAATATGATCTGTAAAAAAGATCAACTATATCACTTAGATCTCTAGCATTTTCTTCCCATGCACCGTGTCCGTCCGCGCCTGTCCGTTTATCTGTCCGCTGATTGAGCAAAGTGCGCCGCGTGGACGTGCCAGGGAGCTTGTCCAGCTTGTCCCAGCCCGTGGTTGCTGTTGTTTCTTGGCGCGGCGGCTGCTGTGTTGGTTTTAGCTGCTAATCAGCGTTTGCTGCTTGACTGATTCAATTGACTTGGCCAAGGAGATGGGGAGAGTGGAGTCCGGAGTATATCCACCTCCCATGTGGCCCCCAACCTGCTGTTGCTGCCGCTGCTCACTTTACGCTTGATTTGATAAATGAATAGTGGAGGTACGCGGCTCAGCTGGCTGCCTGCAAATATTTGCACTGCACTTAGCACTTAACCCCCTCTGTCTCAACCCCCTCTGCCACAATCCCCTCTGCCACAACCCCCTCTGCCTCAACCCCCTCCACCTCTCAACGTTTCAGTTTGGACGGCATTTTGAAAGCTTCAATCAGGCAAAAGCGAGGTAGCTCTCGGGCCGCCTCAGCGGTTGCAATTATGTGGAATGAGGTGCTAATTTATGGATTTGAGGGGGAAAAAAGATAGCTTTTTCCCCACAGCCACAGCAATTTTCGCTGCCATAATTTACACTATTCCTCTGATTGCTCAGTTAGCTAACGGTTTTCGTCTGCATTATGCATTTAAGTGGAACTAAATGCTTGGCTTGGGGCCTTTCTGGCGGGGAAATGCGGAAAATTAAATGCGGACTGTGGGTGTGGAAAGAGCTGCTGGAAATGGCAAAAATCAAAGGTAAGATGGAGATGATGTCATGGCTGCTTCTAGGCAGATGATTCTCCAACTATGACTCAAGGCTTTAGATTTATTTTCTAGCTTCAAAAATAGTTGGCATATTTTTTAGATTTGTCAATAAATACTTGAGGTGTTATATGGATAACATTAAAGGCATTTTTGCATAATTGTGCAACTATTAATGTGACAATTCAAAGGAATAATAATGAGGGATAATTGTTGTTAAATGCAAAAATATATTGTAAGGTATTTAGCTGGAAAAATCATGTGAAAATATGATAATTAAGCCTTAATACCTAATACAAAAATTAAGTAAATGAATATAGGGCCTACGAAGTCATGAATATTTTATATAAAATAGTTTTGGACTTATAAAAGAATTCATATCATAATTATTTAAGACTTAAATGTAAGAATTAAAAGGTAAAAACTATAGGATTATGAAAATATTAAATGTAATTAATTAAAAATACCAAAAAAAATGTATCCATTTCATTGTATAAATCTCTTTGGCAAGTCTTCCGTAATTCCTCCTAAATTTCACCCAAAAAGACTTCAGTAATCGAACCAACCTTTATAGTTTTCTATATAAATCACACTTTTCTTTCATTTAATTTCGTTTCTAAATTGATTTCAGCCTCAACTGATCCTAGATTTGATTGGACAGTCAGACCCATTTCATAATGATGGGTAAATATCCATTTCGAGGGTCTCACACCCCGCTAATTATAGCTACGTGACACCGCCGCGGAATACATAGAGAACTATAAGGGGAGATGATCCCCTCCTGTATCCAGTCCCAGTCCCTCTCCCAGTCCCCGTCCCAAATCCAATCCCCGAGATTGTCCAATGGGAGAGACGCATTAATTTTATGTGAGTTTCAGGTCATTGGTAGGAAAACCGAAATTGATTGCCCCAATCTGGCCGCACAATCTCTCAGTTCTCTACGGTCTCTATGTTCTCCCCGCTCCGCTCCCCCGATGTGTTTCAGTGTAAGTGAGAAACCTTGTAGATACACCCCAACCAATGCGTATCTGTATCTGGCCCGTTGATGGCTTCGTATCTAAGGCATCTCTCGTGGGCTCTGTGGCCTCTCTTTAGGTAGGTTTCTTATATATTTTCGGGGCTTCGGAGTTTCGGCATTTTTGAGGGCGTGTTGGGCCGCCGTTGTTACCGCCACTAATTATTTATTACGCTTTAGCGTATCCCAAGATATAGATACATTTTCGTTTGGGGGCTCCTCCATCTCCAACTCCATCTCCATTCCCTGGAAATTTGTTTATTTACGGCCGATGGTGGCTTTTGTTATTAAAATGTTATTGGATTTCTCTCGCTTTCCAGCTGGGCCGAGGCCCAAGATCATTAGGCTAACTCCAAGAATGGAGTGGGGGTGATAAATGATTTTCATTCTGGCCAACAGACAGTTTCCCTGCCTGCCTGCCATTCGTAGTTATTCCCGAGTTTTATGTTCTATGTTCCATGTTCTCTTTGGCCCATAAATTGGCTTTATTTTTCAGGTGTCAGGGCCGGGATAAAATGGCCGTCATGGAGTTACTATTCGGGGCTCCTTTGAACTCTGGAAAATCACCTTTATTATTATTATTCCCCGTCAAGGACAGGACACCCAAGCTGCTGCTGCTGGTCGTGTGACTCCTGAGTTGGCCTTGATTAAAACTGGCAAGGAACAAACATCATTAGAAGGCAAAGGAAAGCGCACCTTAATTAGCTGCAAAACAAGGACGACGGCGAGTCAAGGTAACTGCTCATTTGCAGTTGCTGCCGTTTGCAGCTTCCGTAGTCCAGAGTCCTTGGCCAGAGTCCTGTTTTCCATCCTCACACACATTTCCCTTCAAACCGCACAATTATTTGCAGCCTGGAAAAAGGACCGCCTGCGGACTGCATCTCGAATCGGAGCCCGGCACTTGTCCTTGGCCAGGGAACATCTAACATCTGTGTGTGAGGCCTTTCAGAGCCGAGCCTGTGTGAATATCCTTAGAGCCTGGACTCGCCATGCTTTGCGGTTTAATCGAATTTACAGATTTTACAGATTTTACAGATCTTACAGATCTTACCCAGAGTTATGTTTGCAAACACCGGACCAGCTTAGGTTTTTATTGGATTAACCGCACACCCAAAACACACACAAAAGTGTCTTAAGTCGCTCGAAGGGATAACAAGAGTATCCCTTGGCTTATGTAAGATTTCCTGGAAAATCTCCTCAATTAAGTGGGCGTCGAACAAGGGTTTTAGGACACCAACAAAGGCGATATGATGATAAACTTTCGCTTTGTCTTAGAGGAAAATCCCCAAAGCGTTATTCCGTAAGGTGAAACCTAAAAAATTAATTGCTATTTAAACAGCAAAATAAGATATTAAGCACTTAAGGCCCATTAGCGCCCCGAAAGAGTTGAAAGCCATCAATAGCAAAACGGCAGAAAGCGGCTAACAAGCTCAGGCTTCGGCCAAATTGACAAATTAGCTGAGAAAAACAATTTGCGGCGAGTGGCAAACAAATTAGACAAATTACAGCCTTTGTGGTGGCAACGTGCAGCGGAAATTAACCAGCCAAAAACAGTGACTTGGCTAATTGATCGAAAAACGAGTCGAGAGCCGAGAGACTCATGCAAATCCGGCCAGATGAAGTCATAAAATTCTTACGACTCTCGCTGGAGCTGCCTCTCATTTCTCAGCTCATGAAATGCCATCCGCCATATATTTAAATTAATAAAAAATCAGCAAAGTTGGTCCAGCGAAAATAACAATAAATATGAAACTCGTTTGGCCAATCTTCTTTCTGGCCAATCTATTAGCCCGGGCCTGGCCATTTTCTCTGCTCAAATAAAGTAGTCAAATTTATAATCAACAAGTTCATTAACATTTAACCCTAAACGTAGTACAACAACGGCGGCTGAGACGTGGTCGGAGTCATGATAAAAACAACCAAAGGCGACAACTCAACGAATAAGCTGCTGCCTCCAACAAAAAAAAAATACAACACAAAAAATGTATTTTTAACAAATTAAAAATTGTTTTAAAGCCTGAGGCATTGTGCGTATTCCGGGACTGGACGGGGCATGGAAGCTCTGGAGCTGGGTCAACACGGGAGGTGGAAGTGATGGCCAGTCAAAGCGAACTAAAGTGAAGCCAGAGCCAACTCACTGACAAACGATTTACGCAAAGAGTTAAATTTTAATTAAAGATCAAGATGAAAGCTTGAAGGAAAGATATACAAAGAAGGCAGCCAGGGAATACTCTAATTTGTAAAATTTTTAAAGGAGAAAATATCTACTATTAATTATTTTAAATACTTGTTTAATAAGAACTTTGTAATCAAACCCGCTCTTATAACATACAACTTCCGTTTAAATTTCAAGAAAATATTAACTAATAAATCTCGCCCAACATATATACAAACAATAAGTCATCCTCCTCAAAACCTCCATCTAGATAAGTTAGATCAGAATTTCTCCCAAAAATAAATCATGCTGACCATATCGAGTGTCCGACGGAAACCTTTTATCCTCCTAAGTGGCGCACTTTCCCCATTAATTCCTGTGTTTACCTCGACATATCGCTTCATCCGATCGCAGGCTCCAATTACGTGTGGTAACTCTATATCCAAATAGTTCCCAGAAGGAGCATATGGCTCTCGGGGATTGCAGGGTATGCAAATGACAGGCGGAGTAACGGACACGCGGCTCATTTGTCTCGAGAGTGGGAAAGAGTGAATAACTCCCAGTCGTGTTTAGGTATGAAGATCGACTTGGAGTTGGAGTGCGAGTACGAGTATATTATGACTCCCATGTGCGGCCATTAATTATCGGGAATCGCCGCTCGCCGGCACTCAGCACAGCCCGGCTCACGGATTTACGCATTTGGCTGCGTAAAATATGAATTTTAAATTAACCAGCCTCGGCTTTGGTTTCAGGTTCGCGTTCAGTTCCCATTACCAGTTTCACCTGAGTTTTTTGGAGGGCCCAGAGAAATTATCGGGAGGACGGGGAAGGTATTGGTGCAGCCCTCCAAGGCGTTCATTTAATTCCGACCAGTTTTAATTTCGATTCCAGTTTGACAATTGAGTTGTAGCCGCCGATTAAGACCCTTATGCAATTGAGATTTCATTAACCTGTATTTAGGAGAAAGCAATATCAATACAATCATTTGAATATATACTTTTTTGTTGAAGATGTTTATCGATTTCACTTACTTGGTTTTTAGAGAAAGCAATAAAAATAAAATTGTTTTCCAAAAAACCTTGATACCATAATCATATATGGTAACTTAAATACTTAAAAGTAGTTCTAGTAATTATCTGAATATTTATCTTATGGAAAATATTTGAATAACATTTTTTTATGGCTTTAAGAACTTTAATTTTATTTAATTTGAATATTATAATGTAATTATTTTAGTTATGTAATATAAAAGAGTTGAGTCGTAATGTTAAAATATATTATAGGGTCTAAGTTTTGCAGGGGTTTTTTTAATAGTTAAAACTAGACAAATGTTAAAAATTACCAGCATTATTTTATTTCAAGATTGACATTATTTTCTTAATATTTTGATTATTTTAGGGAAACGTTTATAATAATGTTTAGTATTAGAAAATCAAGTTTTCGTTTTTTCTAAAGCTTTAACAATATTTAATAATCATTTTATTTTATACGTTTATTTTTGGCTTTTAGAAAAATGTTTCTTTTCCATTATATTTATTTTACAAAATAAATTTTTCCCTCCCTTTTTTACCGTGTAACGTGTGTATGATGTTTTTTTTTTTATTTTTGCCACTCTGACAAGTTTGTTGCTCGAGTCTTTTGTTTTGCCTTCAGCGAAAGAATCATTAGAGTCCGAGAAAAAATATAAAGTAACCGAAAACGAAGATGAATAATAATAAAAAACTAGAAACAGAAACCGAAACAGAAAACAGTAGCCAAAAATTGTGGTGGAAAGGCAAAGCTCATTAGCAGTTACCATTTTATCCAAACAGACGGACGCATCATCATTATCATTAAGGGCAAACTGGAAAGTAACAGCAGCAGCAGCGCCGAAGTAACAACAACAGAAACAAGTTGAAAACTTTAATTAACGCATTTTTACGCAACTGTCGGCGGCTGTTTAACCCCTTCTGCCTTTGTGGCCAAATGCTGAGCAAACATGACAACGGTAATAATTGAAAATCATGGCAATCAAAGCGGAAAGTGCTGCGGGAAGGGGCAAGGGCAGGGGCGAAGTGCTTGGAAGTTGAGCGGAAAAATCAACAGCTGCCGACGGGCCCAAGCGAGAGAGGGAGCGACGGTGTAGCGGCAGCAGCCATTGTTGTCATGCGTGAGAGAGCAGGGCGGCCAGCGAGAGAGAGAGAGAGAGACAGCCAGTCCGAGCAGGATGGCTATAGCGCTTACACAGAGTTCGAAAATCTTGGAGGGGAAAGGCTGCCACCCGAGAGAGAGTGTGCGAAAGAGCAAGAGAGCGGGCGCCTTCCAGTTTCCAATTTCCAGTTTTTCCAAGTTCGACTTTTAATGGCCGCGCAGCTGGAAGGGGTGCGTTTCGAACCGGTTAAATCCGAATCGGCAACGGTTAAGGCCTCTCCAACAGCTATTTCTCTTTAATTCATTATTAAATTATTAATTTATTTGCTAGCTCCATTTGTTGCTAATAAAAATGCGCATAAAAATGGCATATAAATTTGGGTTTATAACAGGTTTCGCACCGAAATGTGCTCCAAATACGATCGATAAGCACCATTGTCTGGGCGTTAGTTTATTGACAAATATCGGCGGGATTATGTCACTAGGAAATATTTTTGGCCAACAGGAAATAGGTGGGAGTGGTTCTTAAAAGATTACCTCTAATTAAAAATTAAAAATTTAAACTCGAGAGAGATCCGTAAATCAGAAGCCCACACGATCGCTTATTTATTATGCAGAAATTAACACAACAAATACCAGCTGCCTCGATATCGCCGTCGAAAAGGCAATTCATTAGCGATTTTGGTTATTTGATTTCGCCTGATTTATGTGCCATATATCAGTGGCTATATGTTCGAAATTCCCATCATCATCGGCAGCACATGTTTCACATTTGTAGATCTCGTCCAATTGATTAGAGCCCCCGAAAAACCGAAAAAAGCGAAATAAATAAAAAATAAGCTCTATTGTTAATGTCCCAATGCCAAATGGCGTTCATTTTTAACACCTCACCAAGTTTATTTTGACAGTTAGCGTTGGCTTTTTTGTGTGTGCCAGTGCCTCTCGGTAAATTGATATTCGATGGGCAGGCAAATAAATAAATTAAAAATCAATTAAATATCAATCAATTGCGTCAGCCGCTTTTTCGCGGCACATTTAACCGTTTAATTGGTTGAATTACGCGTGTTTTCGGTGAAAAAACAGCAAATGATTATTTAGGGGGGCGCCGTCAGAGGGTGGAAGAACGGGAATGTTGGAAGATGGGAATATTGGAATCTGCCTCGCATTCAAATTATAACAATTAGTGGCCGCAGCTTGCGGTTTCCCCTGCCCTCCCATGCCACTCCCCCGCCCCCGCTCGGGCAAAAGGTGGTGTCAATAAAGTTGTAGGCTGTTGAAAACGCCGATTGAAACGTCGCGGCCAAAAACAAAATCAACAAAAACTAAATGCTTTTATGAAAAGTGCCCGCCGAAAGGGATGGCTGTATCAGCCACGAGCAGAGGAGTGAGTGTGCTCTGCTCTCTCCACTGCCAGCAGGCAGCCATTTTCCTAGCTTGCCTCTCGCAGGAGTGAGCGGTGCCACTATACTACCACTGCTAAGTAACGCCCCGCCAGAGCGGGCGAGCATGTGTGAGAGAGAGCAGCGCAGGCGCAGGCGCAGTGGCGCAGGCGACACAGTTGTCAACCGCCTGACAGCTTCAGCGCGCGCATAATAAAGTCATATCGCCGCCTAACAAGCCCCCCTTGCGAAAAATGGGGGAGGCAGGCAGAGAGCCAGAGCGAGAGGGAGTCAGAGAGAGAGAGCGAGAGCAGGCCATAGCCTTAGTCTGTCCAAGAGTGAGCGAGCCAGCGAAACCGGTTCGAGCGGGGCAGGTGACAAAAGTCGTGAGAGAGCGAAAATCGATCAGTGGAAGTCTTCGACTCTTCCACTCTCATCTTCGTCACTGTCACAGCGGCCTGTCACTTACACACATACACACCTACACGGCAGTGTTGCCCTCCCGCTCTAGCACCCGAGCACGGCCGCTGCTCTCGCTCGCCTGCCAGCCCTCTCTTTCCCGCATGACAGTTCAATCGGCTCTCGCGTCGCTGCTTCGTCAACTCGCCCCGACGTCGGGCACTGTGGGATTCTCAACTAAGTCGTTGCGCTGGGATTCCCAACTAATTCAGTCGTTGCGCTCGACGTGAACAGACGTGCGTGTCGGAACAGGAAATAAGCAAAGCCAAATCCGAAACTGAAACCAAACCAAACATACGAAAAGAGAATCTGAAATCTGAAGCGAGAAGCGAGCAAAGTGCCGAAGTGACAAGTGTCTTGTGTGTAGTTAGAGTCCAAGCTAGAGCATCAGATGGCATTGGAGGATCGCTGCAGTCCACAGTCAGCGCCCAGTCCCGTTACGATCTCCGCTCACCAAATGCAGCACCTCCACCAGCAACACCAGCAGCAGCAGCAGCAACAGCAGCAGCAACAAATGCAGCATCTCCACCAGCTGCAGCAGCTGCAGCAGTTGCATCAACAGCAACTGGCCGCCGGCGTGTTCCACCATCCGGCGGTGGCCTTTGATGCAGCAGCTGCAGCAGCCGCAGCAGCAGCAGCCGCCGCGGCAGCCGCCCACGCCGCCCATGCCCATGCTGCACTGCAGCAGCGGCTCAGCGGAAGCGGCTCGCCCGCCTCCTGCTCCACGCCCGCCTCCACCACGCCGCTGACCATCAAGGAGGAGGAGAGCGACTCCGTGATAGGCGACCTGAGTTTCCACAACCAGACGCACACCACCAACGACGAGGATGAGGCCGAGGAGGACGACGACATCGATGTGGATGTGGATGACACGGCGGGACGCCTGCCGCCACCCGCCCATCAGCAGCAGTCCACGGCCAAGCCCTCGCTGGCTTTCTCCATCTCCAACATCCTCAGCGATCGCTTCGGCGATGGCCAGAAGACGACGTCGTCGGGCAAGCCGGAGAACCAGGCCGGCATCTTCAGGCCCTTCGAACCGGCGAGTCGCTCCCAGACAGCCACGCCCTCCGCCTTCACTCGCGTGGATCTCCTCGAGTTCAGCCGGCAGCAGCAGGCAGCCGCCGCAGCAGCCACTGCGGCCATGATGCTGGAGCGGGCCAACTTCCTCAACTGCTTCAATCCCGCCGCCTATCCCCGGATCCACGAGGAGATCGTGCAGAGTCGCCTGCGGAGGAATGCGGCTAACTCCGTGATCCCGCCTCCCATGGGCTCCAAGATGAGCGACAACAACCCGGAGAAGTCCGCCCTGGGATCCCTGTGCAAGGCCGTCTCCCAAATAGGACAACCTGCGGCTCCGACCATGACACAGGTGCCGCTGAGCAGCAGTGCCAGCAGCCTGGCCAGTCCGCCGCCCGCCTCCAATGCCTCCACGATCAGCAGCAGCTCCTCCATGGCCACCAGTTCGAGCTCCTCCTCGTCGGGCTGCTCCTCGGCGGCCAGCTCGCTGAACTCCTCGCCCAGCAGCCGCTTGGGAGTCGGTGGATCAGCGGCCAATGCCAGCAGTCCCCAGCCTCAGCCCATTCCGCCGCCATCCGCGGTTAGCCGGGACTCCGGCATGGAGTCCTCGGATGACACGCGCTCAGAGACGGGCTCCACCACGACAGAGGGCGGCAAGAACGAGATGTGGCCCGCCTGGGTGTACTGCACCCGCTACAGCGATCGTCCCAGCTCAGGTTAGTAGTCACACTTCCCCATTTCCCATGTCAAAATAAGGAACTCCCAGAGATAAATCCCAGTAATATATGCTACATGACACACACGGACAACAAATAGGATCTGGGGACCACCCTTGGGGAGCGTTATGGTTGGCGGCGGCAGCCTTTCAAGCCGCTTTGTTTTGTGTCATAAATCCGAAGGACACTGAAACAATTAGGAGACACGCGGACAATGGCAATGAGGCTACGACGACTCCCATTTCAATTCCGAATCCGAATCCGACTTTATTTTTTTTCTGGGCCTCACGCAGCGCTGCGCTCCTTTTGAAGAGCGACACTTTATGTGACAACATGTAGCGCAGGCAGCAGCGTTTGCTTATCGCCGACGAACCAGGAGTGGGAGTACACATAGATCGTAGGATCTTAGGAACCAAGGCAGCCGAAGGTCACAGGTCACGCACACACGCCAGAAGCAGAAGCAGCGAGGGCGACCCTAAAACGCGCTGACGATTGACGAGCTAAGGATGAGGGGGAGAACTCCGGGAAAAACCCCGGGAAAAAGTCGGGAGAAGAACTCTTTCTACTCTCCTCCTTTGTATTCCCCAGATTTTCTTCTTTAGACTGTGTGTTAATTGACGAGTTAAGTGCTTTTTTATGGCTTTCAATGGTTTTTTAATTTGGTGTCGATGCAATCGATATACCAGCCCCATAATCGAGGCGTTGATAGGCCCCACTCGGCGGCTAGAAATTAATCAAACGATCTCCACTTGCCACTTACCACTGGGGAGCATGGCCACACTGGTCAATTAAATGATAATTTACAATGTGTGGAAATCTAATAAGCACTCTTAGCGTCTAGAGACTTGCCAATTAGATGGAGACTGCGACTTGGCCACTAATTAGAGAGTCGCTCAGCTGGGAAATCATTTGACTAAAATATGCCCCAACCTTTGGGTTCGTTAGAGTTCTTCTCTCCTCTCAGTTTTTTTTTTTTTTTGCCGCTGACAGCTGACAAATTGAACACTTCCCTGGCAGCACGCGAAGCGAAAAGAATATATGGAATAAATATAGAGAAAAAGGGAGCTGTGGCTAAGGAATTCCGTGCCAGACATATATGCTAATTAAATCATTAATATTATTAATAGTATATGCGAGACATTTATGCAAATAGAACGAAAGGCCTAAGACTAACCTCTATTTTTCCCTCTCTCTGTATGCTTGCAGGACCCCGCTACCGCCGCCCCAAACAGCCAAAGGATAAGACCAACGACGAGAAGCGACCCAGGACTGCCTTCTCCAGCGAGCAGTTGGCCCGCCTCAAGGTGAGTTTCCACATTCCATAAATATGCCTCCTTGTTGTGTCATATTTGCACCAAAATATTTACGGACCGCCCGCCGTTAAATGCATCCTGACAACCGCATCCTGTCCAGCTCGGTCCCGTCCAGTCCGTACTTAACCAATTAGCCACGCACGGCCCGGGCCCAAAAACCGCAAATAATTGATTTGACTTACCTGCCCTATTGACCATCCATCGCCATCCAAAACTCATCCGGAACTCTCTCTTCTCTCCATTCTATTTACAGCGGGAGTTCAACGAGAATCGCTATCTAACCGAGCGCCGTCGCCAGCAGCTGAGCTCCGAACTGGGCCTAAACGAGGCCCAGATCAAGATCTGGTTCCAGAACAAGCGGGCCAAGATCAAGAAGTCCACGGGATCCAAGAATCCGCTGGCCCTGCAGCTGATGGCCCAGGGATTGTATAATCACACCACCGTGCCGCTGACCAAGGAGGAGGAGGAGCTGGAGATGCGCATGAATGGCCAGATACCCTAAGCAGCAGCAGGGACCATCTCCATCTATCCAAAAGGGGCGTGCAATAAATCGAGGGCAGCTTGTGCGGCGTACAAAATGGTTTTTCATGTGATATAATTGTAGCGCATATTGTACATAAATATAAAATTAATAATATTAATAATTATAATCTTAGCTAAGACCCTAAGTATCTGAGCTGCAAGTGGTTGGCGTATTTATTTAGAGAGTATTATATGCTATATATCCAACCTCTAAACACCCAGGCTTGTCGCTATTGCTTCGACTTTCTCACGTTTATTATTCCTACACCCTAAAAGTTTATCTATAGACATTATTCTTCTTAAATTATGTGCTCTGTAAATTAAGTAACTTAACAACAGTTCCCCTCTAGCCTAATGCCTAGTTAAGAATCGCTATGAAAGAGAGTATTTTTAGTTTTTAAGCTGAGAAGAGGAAATGCACCTAAGACAGAATTAATAACAAAGATGTTTTGTGAAATCCATGTGCTAAAGCAAAAGTTCAACAAAAAGAAAGAAAAATGCAAAAAGAACAAAGAAAAAAAGAAGAAATAAAAACAAATATGGAAAATTAAAATCAAAGGTGGTTTTTAATTGAAGTTAAGGGTATATACCCTTTATTTGTACTCAAATCCGTACTTAAAATGATTTTTTGAGTACGCGTTTTCTTCATTTTAGGATGCCATAATTCTCTCTTTGTAGGAAAAGGCCACCCATATCTGCAGCTGACAAGGGGGTTAATGGGTGAGATCCTTTTGTAATATTTGTTTTCATTTCTCCCCTTCTTGTCTCACATCAAAGGCCAGAGAGAACTTTAAATCATGTAGCCTTGTCACCGAGGGCGAGGGTGCCGCCGCCGCCGCTAATTGCACAATCACACATTCCGAATCACAAAAATCTGAGTGACGGCAACAACTTGGATCTTCGATTCCATTCCGTTTAATTAAAGGCGCACGGGCACTATAAACAAAATATATCTGAGACAAAAAGACTGACGACCGAGGACTGACGACGACTGACTGTAGGGCGCAGTCGGCATCAAATGATTTATTGGCACAGATCTCTCGCGCACACTGAGCGGCGTTAATTTGCTGAAAATAAATGCAAAAATATAAGCGAAAATGCGAAAATGCAATGAGATGGGCAGCTGACATTAACTGGCAAGCGATGATGTGTGTGCCTGTGGGCTGTGTGTGCCGTGTGTGTGTGTCTGAATATGAATTGATGCCAAACGCTAATTGCATGGCTTCGAATCGGAATCCGTTTGCATGTCTCGCGGAGTTTCAGCCAAGGCGGATCTGGATTTGGTTTTGGACTCAAATCGAGCGAATTATAGAGGCGCAAATCCATTTGTGCACGTAATGAACCAATTAGACAATTTAGCCCATTAGCCATTGCCGCAATCGGTCTCGCCATCTGTCTGTCTGTCTGCAAATCGAATTATATGAAAGCGGAAATCAAATGGGAGTATCTATTGGATACTCTATCTTTTAAAGAAGGGTCTATATGTAAGGGGAATATTTTTAAAAATATTTTCAGAGATTTTCCTATATTGGCTTTATGATTTTACAGATTTTAGTGTCTTAAATTTGTTAATAACTAATGGTTTTATTTTTTTTAATGCGTAAAGTTTGACCCAAAACCATAAGAGAGTATTTATTAGATACTCTCTAGCTTGCCAAAGGCTATATCTGCACGGGATAATTCTTAAATATATTTTTAAGTATTATTCTTTAAACTATAATCTTGGTTTAATGATATCAGAGAGTACAGTTGATTTACATCCGTTAATAACGAATGATATTTCTTATTTAAGGCGAAAAGTTTGTGCTAAAAATATTATGTTATTATAAATTGAACAAATGATAAGAGAGACCAATTCATTTTTTTTTTTGGATTTTGTCAGATACATCATTAATTCCTAGACTCAGAACCTTTGCCTAAGCAGGCCATAGATCTCCCGCCAACCTTTAATAAGCCCCTTTAGTCCTGCTTTAAGCTCCAACTTAATTCCTATGAATCATTTTCAATAACTGTATTGATTCATCGATTTGCTCGTTACCGCGCCACGACTCCCATCTGACTGTGGGGTCACCAGGTAATTGATTACCTGGCTAGGTGCTATGGCGTGTGTGCAATGTGTGAGTAATTTGCCAGCTAATATGTGTGTAGTTGGGCCAAGTTAAATTATATGTCCCAGACATCGATCGATTACCGAGGCGAGGAGTGTATATAGAGATATCATCGCGGGGTCACCGAAAAATGTCAACTAGACTCGATATACAAATTATATCCTTGGGCAGGGTATGTCAGCCTTTTAATGGGCGAGGCGCCTTTTTTGTTTTTGGTTCGATATCAAAGCAAGCACTTTCAACACTTCTAATTAGCAGAAATTGCCAAGTGACACACTAAATTTCACTTTCAGACAGCTCAAGGGAATGGAATTTCAATTGCGCATACAATGTACGGGGTATTTAGTTGGGGGGATGCAGATGCAGATACAGATACAGATACAGATACAGATGCAGATACAGATGCTGATGCCGGAGTTTGGGCAGGGAGCGACGATCCATCGAGCGAGCTATTAAAAAGCCACAAAAACACATATGCCGACTCCATAAGTCAGTCGTCGTCATCGTCTGTGTGGGCGCAGCTTCTCCTCTTAGCCCGATCCTCATCCCCATTCACCATCCCCCAATTCCTCTGCCATTTGCATAGGGAACGTGATTTATGCCCCTTTGACGTTGACTACAAATACAAAATACAAACTACAAAGTCTGCACGGTGAGAAATTATTATAATAAGTAGATTCATTTAATAATAATACTGGAAATATACTTAGCAATACTTAAAGTTACGTTCCTTGGAACATAGCACCTCTTTTAAATCGTTTTCTGTCGATATTTCATGTATTTTCTAATGCATCTTTGCGAAAAACTCAAGTTTATAAGTAAAGTATTCACAAACTATAATTCTATATTTTAAAATGTATATTTTGTAGTCCTAACAACTGTAAAATGTTGTTAATTTTGTTTATATTTGCAATGAATATAAAACTTACTTAAACGCTGGAAAAGTATCGAAAATATCGATGTATTTATATTTTGAATCTATTAATATCGTGATTTTTCCATTTCTAACTTCAAGAGAAGATAACTAATAATACATTTTATTTTAAAACTCTTTTTTAAAGAATGGGAAAGCTCTCCTTAGCACTGTCAGATAAATATTAAAAATATTAAACGTTTATATGTTTTTATGTAGGAAAATAATGTATTTTAATTCGATTAACATCGATTTGTTTCTATTTTTACTTCAAGAGTATACAATTACATATTTTATAATGTAATTTTAAGTCTTGTTAACTCAAAATGTATCATATATGTAAAACATTTATATGATAATTAAAGAACATTACTTCTTTGGATAGAAAAAGCATCTTGATTATATCGATAATTAATCGAGAATAAATTATTATGATGAAAATGTATTTATTTGAAATAAATGTGATTCCTCGAGCCCCTTTCTCTCCGTGCACTCTTTACCCAAGATGCTGGGATGGATGTTGGGATCTTTCCTCCCCCTGTTTGGATTCAGTGTCCACGGACACGTGTCTGCCACTGGAGGCCCTACTGGCCCCCACATTCTGCACCCCAACGATCGCTAATTGCGCTTTTTGGGTGGCTCGCCGCTTTGCAGTTTTGTCGCCTTAATTGCCGCTCTGCCTGCTGCCTGCTGCTGCTGCCGGCGGAGGATCTACTAAAAGTTGGAAATGGGCGACGGCAGATTTATTTGGCCCATCGCAATTGAGGCTGCCACTTGTTTCCGCTTCGCTTTATCAATTGATTTACGAGATTTGTGCCCAGCATCAAATGGCAGATGAAATACGGAAGATGCGAGTACTTTAACGTAACGATTACGAGCGCCTGATGTTCGCCATTTGCCAGTCAGAGGGTTGTCAGTGGTGGAACATGGCTGGGAGTTGGAGTTGGAGCTGGAACTGGAGTTGGAGCTGTGGCCAGAGCTGTTGGCATTTCATAATCGCTGCCCGAATGCCTGCCTGCCGGCTGGATGCTGCTGCCGCTGCCAGAGTTCCGTGGAAAGTGCACTCAATTATGGCCAACAGACAGGCGCTCCAAAGAGGCGCGCGGGCTCTCCCGTTCGCGGCGCTACCAATGGCATGAGGAGTATCTCATGGGCTGCCAACTCAGAGATCACGGCTCACGGCTCACGGCTCACAGAGAGCTCCCAGAGCCTAAACAAACATTCAAATGTACTCGGATTTTCAGCAGAAGTCAACGCCAACAACACATGAGGCTGGAGCGATCTTGAGCCCCGGCCGGCATCATCATCATCCTCCTTCAAGTCGGAGACGTCAATGCCTCTGTGCCTGTGTGTGTGTTGACTCAACGCATTTGATCGGGTACGGCCTTAACCCCTTCCCCTTCCCCGTGCCCGTCCCCTTAACCCGCTGGCGCTTAGCGCTGGCCAAATATTTGAGCCGCGCTTTGTTAACCCATTGTAATTGATTGTCTTTGGAGGAGTTCTGCATTCTACATAGTCCGGACTCCGGAGACTACGGACAACGTGAGTCCGTGCAATTTGCAGCCCGCTAATTGCCCAGCTGCTTGCGCCTTTGTTTGGCCGTCGATTTGCACCTACTCCTCGGCTGCTAACTGCTCTCAATGCCCGGCTAATTGAGTTGGTCAACACGGGCGCCGCGTTCGTACACATCAATGGCCCAAACACTCGACTAACGAGATTTCTAACTCCTACTCTCCTCTGGCTTGGGAGGAGTATCTTTGGATTCTTTAAAGTCTAGCTGAGCTCTAAAAGCGACCATCATTGATAGGAGAAAATGGAGCAGAGTGCAGCTTCAGGTTTCTTTAAAAGAAAGCTAGGGAGGTAGAGTCTGGAATGGTGAGAAAAATAATGTAAGAACTATACTGTACTGAACAAAATATATTATTATTTAATTTAGATCCAAGAGTGGCTTTCTTCTATTAAAATAATAAAAATATAAATATATTCATCACAAGACAAAAGAAAATCAATGTCTAGCAACCTGAACTCCTTAAAAACCTCAGCAGATATTTCTATAAAGAAAACTCTCAGATATTTCTCTAAAAATGAAACATTAAAAGGTCTTTAAGAAACCAATACCTTAATTTCCACTTGCTAACCATCAAAGTAAGTAAGAATATCTATAAAAGATATCCAATCCGAATATCTTTTTCCTTTTTGCATATCACCTTTAAAAACCATAAAGATAAAAATGTTATTAGTTTCCCTAAGCCACACCTTGAGTATTCAAACTTTCTAGGAGATTGAAAAACTTGCCAAGTATCCAAGTATCCAAATATATTTTTTAAGTATCCAATCTCCTCCCCAGCGGCACCTTTTGCGGTGGGTCTCCCGCTCCAACTCCGGATGTAATTGCCGGCGTTAAGCGCCGATTGAACATTTCGTTTATGAGCACTGCCTTCGAATGGCCATAAATATATGATTATTATTATTATATGTACTATGAATAAATGCATATGTGTCCACAGGACAGCCGCTTATTACCCGGAGGAGAAGTCCGTACACCGAACACAGGTTTCCCACCTCAGCGGTGGGTCCGCTGGGGCCGCCAATGATGACATTATTAACATTATTTTGTGCTTATTAATGCCTAATGGCCAAAACGCAACACACACACTCGTACGTGAAGCGAACATTATTTTTCGTGGCCCATGTGGCAGGTAAATGTCATTGAGGTGTCTCTAGCGCCAGGTGAGGCGAGCGAGGAGAGAAAACAATTATTAATTTGAACTCGCGGGTCAAGACAAAGCTGTTAGGCAACTCAAAAAAAAATATAAAATAAATCCGCAGCCTTCCTCTAATTGAAATGCATCCGAGGGAGTGACTGGCTGAGCAACTGACCAAGTGAGCAACTGACCAAGTGAGCAACTGAGTAACTGACTCTAACTGACTCTCCAGAAATGCATTAGCCGGCAGATACGGGTGGTCAATACCGCGGAGAGACAAATGATCCCCCAGAATGGGCGACAACCTGGCTCTCTCTCCGATAATGACAATATTTTTCCCCTTTTTTTGGCATTTGAATATGACAAACAATGAAGACGAAGCAGTGACTCCTTTTGGTACGCGAATCCGAGGATTGCAGCGGAAGTCCGTCATTTATCATTGCATTCGATATTTTTGCATTATGTTTCTCATATTTTTTTGACCATTATTTTCCCTTTTTCCATTACGGATTGCCCAGGATTCGGGATACCCGCGAAATCATATATCAAAATCTCACGTACACATGCGTGTTAGGTTTGTGGGTGGCCGAAAAGTTCGCCGTTTAATTAATCAAGTTCCGCAAACACCACAGAGCTCAGAATGAGTCCCTCGGCGGCTAAAGTAAATATTTGGCCAAAACACACGCCAATTAAACCGAAAAATTGTTGGCTCAGCGATGCCAACATTTTGTTGTGTTTCCGATTTCAGGGGGAATTTTATGAAAGGTTTTTATGGGTAAATACGAGAGAAAAAAGGGTTAGTAAAAGCAGGATCATAATAAATGAATTTTAAAATATGGAAAAATGTTAAATATAATGTTGATACATTTAGTAGTGTCTAGGTAACTAATATCTTACGCCAAATATATTAAAACTCTGTACAAAACATTCTTTATTAAATTAAATTATGTATTTATAGTAAATAAACTCTTATAGGCAGAAAATCTTCCTGGAAAAATCTTTCTAAAATAATTACCAGTTGCTACGAACAAACCTTTAAATAAATACCTTATATAGGAAAAATTAAAAAGAACACTTAAGGCCAGTTAGGACATCAAATATTAAAAGTATTTCTTAAAACAAAGTTGCATAAATTAATCTAAAGATCAGATTCAGTAATCTTTCATTTAAAGATATATAAATATCTCAGTTGATTTTCTACCAATTCAAGAGCATCTAATAGCCTAAAATACCCAATTTTCCATCCCCAAACTTATTGTAAAAAGTCACTTAAAAAAGGTAAGCAAAAACAAATTGTTTTCCATATGCAAAAGTTGCTTACAAACGAGACAAAAAGGCAGAGACTCTCCGGGGTTAATTGGTATCAACAGCGGGCGCTTCATAAACAAATTCAGCGCTGATTCCCGATTAGGGGAGTGTGGAAAATCCCGGCGCACTTGGAATTGAATTCGCGAGGATATAAAACCGAAAAAAAAACACAAACGCCACTTTTGCACCCCCAAAAAAACGCTGCCCTACGCTGTGTAAAAATAAACATTGTTCGCAGCTCGCAAGTTGTAAAATTTTCAAATTAAAAACGTGATCTCAGCGCGAATTGGAAAGTAAATTATTTGATTCTGCACTTTTTTCCGGCTGTGGCGCCGCCACCACCCTGGCAAACCGAGAGAAAAGGCCAAGAGCGAAAGTGCTGAAAGCTCAATAAGGCAAACAAAAGAAAAGGAAAAACCAAAAAAAAAACACACGACAAAATAGCGGAAAAACCAGGCGAAACTGCAGCCTGAACATTGGCGCAATAAAACGTAGGAAAAGCGGGCGGAAAGCAGCGGAAAAGCGGGCTAAAATGGGTGTAAAAATCGAGTCAAGACCGGGGGCTAGGGCAAGAGCGGAAGGAAAACCCCTGTGCCAACGCAGCAGAAAAAGGATGTATATATGTGTATCCTGGCAGAAATGTGTTGAAAATCGCGCGCCTGCCGTTGGTTATCTCTCCATTCAGGAGCCAGGATATTTCAGCGAAACGCTTTTCGTTTCGGCCAAACACTTTTTTATCTGACGCCGTGCAGCGCCTCTGAGCACGAACCATGGCCATAATTCATGGGCGCCGGCAGAAAGAGGGGAAGGGGGTTAAGGGTAGCAGGTACAGTAAAAGAAATAGGGGGTCTAGAGTGGGGAATAAAACTGTGGGTTTAAAATAGATTTTACAGTAAAGGAATTTGGTTTTAGGGACTTGATTTAAGAAAGAAAGGGTTGGATTCCTACCACTTCCTCATTTAATTATTTAAATTCTTTGTTCTGCTCTTAAAAATGTATTTAAAATTTACTTACAAAAATAATTGTCGTGAAAATTCTTAACTTTTAAGAAATAAAATGAAAAAAAAAAACTAAAGTCTAAGATAATTTCGCAAATAAGATAAAGACTAGGTAACTATATTCCAAAAATATATAGACACTTTAAGTTAGGCTTCAGACTCTCTTTTTTCTTCTTCTCCCTTCTCCGCTTGTTTTCTCCCAGTGCCGCTCGAAACCCCTCACCGGATACGGAAATGCGCCACAAGCGGCAGAGCTTTTTTGCACCACTGTGCCATGGTCGACGCCTTAATTGAGGTACAAATTGAGCTTTTGGTTGGGTCGCTTCTTTTCGACGCCGCTCTAGGAAAAATAGCTCTGGAAAAATGTAAAAAAAACCCTCTGAGAGAGAAGGAAATAGCTGAAAATCCACCTTTGCTGAGTGGGTGGTGGGGCGAGATTTAATGCTCGATTCTGGGCAGAGTCCGGCTCCTCTTTTTTATATGCCTTTACTTTTTTTTGTGCCCGGTTTTGGCCATAAATCCGAGTGCTGCGAACTGAGCGTTTTAGTGCATGCCGGGTAATTGCAGTTTTATAGCAACTAGTTTTCGAAACGGACGCGACTTTGATGTGATTTTTATGGGGCTTTCTGGCTCTCGCCGCGGTTCGCTGGAACTCCCAGACACCAGTCCGGAGACCCTAAATCCATCCCAGATTCAGATTCAGAGCAATCCCAGGGTCGCCGAGTGTAATTAGTGCGATAAAAAGGGAGAAATGGCCGAGTGGACGGCCCAGCGCTGTAATTGAGCTGATCTCAGCTTCGATTTAATGGCGAAAGACATCTAATTCGCTCGAAAGATAAAACAAAGGCCCCGGCCCTGATTTGTTCACAATAACCAAATTACTTTAATTGGGATCAAAACAATTAAGCCTGGTCTGAGTCATTATGGGGGAAATTCACGATATACATACGGCTTAGGGTTAACCACAGCGATCTAGATAGGGTTTTCAGGGTTTTAGGTTAAGTTAATTGAAAGCTAGCTTAAATCAATATATTTTGAGGAGCTTGGAGATTTTTCTCAACCTAACATACCATTTCTATATAGCTAGCCAGTCTATAAATATTATAAAAAGTTAATTCCAAATCAAACTCTAAAATGTAGCTATCAGAAATAAATAGTACCACACACATCATCGTTTAAATTCAACTTGATTTATATTAAAACCTCAGAAACTAAGTAATCTAAAGCCTCGCATTTACCCCTAACAGATAGAGACGTATCTGAAGACTTGGCGCATATTTCATTAGCTTCATTAAAAAGTATCTCAAAAGCACTTATCAATTATAAGACCAGAGAAGCCCCAACAACCGGGCCAGCCTAATCAAAATACATAAATTATTACACCCTTTTGCAGAGGCGCTAACTCAGCGAACGAGTTCTCGGTTCTCGGTGACTGAGTCTTCGTATTCTCTTAAGCTTGGAGGTGTCTTCGGACCTCTCTTCGGAAGATTCGCAGACTTGGGCCTTGCCTGACCGAGATCATTACAAGGCACAATGCTAAACGCTGTTTTACTTTCCTGCAATTTGGCGCCGCAGACCACGGAGGCGCATCGCGATGATGATGACGTTTCATGATCACTCAACGGATCATGATCATGATCATGATCATGGGGAGGACAACGCAGCAAACGAGCCGCAAAACTACTGTCGATGTTGCCGCCTTCCGTTGCCCAGAGCTGCCTGTGGCGCAGCCTCGATCTTCGTGTGTGGTCCCAGCGATGCAGTCTTCTTCTCAGTCTTCAGTCTGCAGTCCTCAGTCTTCTGTCTTCAGTTTGCAGTCTGCAGTCTCCAGTCCTCGCTCCCCAGTCTTTCTGAGGCTCTCTTAACCGCTCTCTTAGCCCGGGCATCACAGTAGCCGCCTCACGTAGCCAGAGCCGGTGCCAAAGTGTCAATAATTTTAAGTGCAGTGCATTTTTGTGCAGAATCTCTTCTCTTGGCCGATCTTCGCCGATCTCTCTTAGTTTCCACAGATACTTGTGCTGCTGCTGCTGCCGCTGGAATCGCATACATATTAATCACTCCTAATGGACTGCAATTGAATTTCAAGTAATCATCGAGTGGTCCCGGCTTGGGGCTGGCTTAATAGCCACTCGCTCGCCAATGGCCCCAACTCTGGCAGTCCGAGCAGAGTCCGAGCTTCAGTCCGGGGACGGCGACTTCTTGGGTGGTCCAGATGCCGTGTCTGCGACGAGTCGGGTATGTCCACTGAGGGAAAAAGGGGGCCTAATTTTGGGTGGGGAATAAGATTATAAAACTTTAATTTAAATAATAAGGCATTTAAAATGTCAATGTTTCTTAAAATCATTAATTTCTTTGAAGTAAGGACTGCTGTCTGGGAATGTTTTTTAGGTTAAGTCTAAAATTGTCCTGCCTTAAAATTCCCAACTAGCTTTTTCGGAACATCATAAAGAATATTTCATAACAAAAAAAAAATGCCATAAGATTTGTTAAAACATTGATGTTTTCCTTAAAACAAAAATCTCTTTTAAATTAGCACTGCTTTTCTAAGAAAGTTTTATAGGTTAGGTTTAGCACCTTATAATTCCCAAATAGCTTTTACGGAAGAATATTTTTAATAAAAAGACAAGTCCAAAATATAACGAATTAATACTCAATCATATTCACCAAGGTCTGAAAGTAAACAACAAATTTTTTCTTCTTCTAAAAAATAATATTTAAATATATAATAATTACATATAATATAAATTATTATATATAATAATAATTTTAGTACGATTTTTCCCTTGGTGCATAAAAGTCTGTTGTTGTTCCGGCTCCACTGCCCTCCTCCCTGGGCAGTTGTTGCTGTTGTTGTGGCTGCCGCATTTTGCAACAGGGCCAAAGGTTTCTGCGAGTCGAAGACGCGGAAAAGCATTTTACACGCTCAACGCTCCTCGCAGATGCTACTCCCGCTCCTGCTGCCTGCTCCTCGCCCCTGCTCCTCGCTCCTGTTCCTCGCTCCTGTTGCTGCTGTCTCTGATGGTCATACCCATTCTTCGTCCGCTTCTCCCGCTTCTTTCTTTTTGTTTTTATTTGGAAAAACCGATTTTGATAGGCAACCGAAAAACATTAACGACTGCAATTTTTCATAATGGATAATTAAGCGCGAGCGCGCTTTGGAAATTGATTTTTTTCGATCTTCCATGGAAAATGTGGCAAGCAGAGATCGCCCCCCTCGATACGGTAGCCGGATTGGGACCATCCAGGCCTGATGAGCATCATTAGTTAAGCGTCGAATTCCAGGTAAATCGCGGCCAGGCCAGAGTCACCTGCGCAGCGCATCCGCTTCTCTGGGGACAACCCCAGATCGCTGGACAACATGTACTGCTCCCGATCGGTGTTCTCCCTCTGTGTTTTTTGGGGTTTCGAGAAATTGAAAAATTTGAATCGACCGCCACGGCAGCCATATAATTTCTCCCGATCCATGTATTCGCATCGATCTTACCAGAGAGGGAAAAAAAACCCAGAACACAATTTCAATTTCGGTAAAAACTCCACAGAGACCAGATGGACATGGTTCTGGTGTTTTTTTTTTTAGTCAGAGTTACCTGTTTGTCGCCGACTAATTGACAAGATCGTTTCTAATTAGACCACCGGGCTTAAACTCACTCCCAGTTAGAGTCTTTGTCCCCGGGTTCTTGGTTTTTTCTCTGGCTAGTTCCTACTTTTTGCATATGACTCGCTTTTGTTGAGGTAATTTACACGGGGCAGGTGTCGCCTTGGTACAGGTGAGAGAGAGGAGAGGCCGTTGTCGCGACGTCGACGAGTGTGGCCCTTTTTTTCCTGCCGCGGTCTGCGTGTCCGCGTGCTGTTGGCGATAAATTATGGCTTAATTAAACTAAAAAATAAGGGAACACACACATACCTTGCCTGAACTTGCATTTGAGCGCGGCTTAATTAAAAAATAACAAGAAAGGAAGCTAACTTCGGTAAACCGAAGTTTGTATACCCTTGCAGT